>JAMPIV010013565.1:0-15000 GCA_024509875.1 Oreohelix idahoensis
GTAAAGGTCACGTAGTTTATTTGGATACTAATTCAGTGATTGCTTATCACTTTGTCTCGGCTTATGGGTAATTTAATCATACGTAGGTAGAGTTCGAGGAGGAGGGTGTGTTCGGCATGGTGGTCTTGAATTGCTGGCACGGTAACTTTTTATGATGTAGGAAGGAAGCGCTGGGGCGTGATGGGCAAGTGGTGGTGGATAGGGGATCAGGAGGTTTTTTGAAACAACAGGAGATGGGGGGGATTCATATGTGTGGGCGGGACAGCGGGGGTGGTGTGGAGGGGGACGTTCGAGATATACAATTTTTTGGGGTTGAGAGAGTGTGTTTCTCGCGTAGGCTGCAGGCCGTTAGAGTGTTTTGTGGATTCTGGGTTGAAGCTCGTTAATTTAGCAAGGTGGAGGTAGAGTACTCAGCGTCGGGTGCAGGCTGATACAGGGTCGAGAATCTGGGATTGGCGCGATTAGAATTTGGGCGAGAGGGGGGGGATGATTGGACATGAGGAGGGGGGGAGGGAAGAATGGGAATGGGGGCAGTTGTTCTGAAACGAAAGAGTGTGCTCGAACGAGGCCGCGGATGATGCTGGTGCGTACCAAGCTCATACGGATGCTAGCGGGTGAATGGAACGACGAAGCGGCACTGCTGAGGGAGAGCGGACGAGAAGAGGCAGTGAGGAGGGGGAGTGAGAGGGAGGGAGGACTGACGGCACGGGGCGAGACAACGTTGAGGGGGGCGCTGATGTGCATCATTTGCGAAGGGACGAAATAAGGATGACACGACTTGGGAGGGGGGGATGGCGACTTGTGATGAAGGAGAAGGGGGTGGAGGGGGGGACTGACTGGATGGGAGGCGCCAGGGTAGTTGAGGGGAAGAGGATGAACTGTGAGGGGGGGGAAGGAGGAATGATGAGGGGGGAGAAGGGATGGAATGATGAGATTGGAAGCGGGGATGTAGACGGTGATTACTGAACATGGGGGAGTTAGGGGGTATTGGAGGTAGGTGATTGGGCGCTAACGGGGGGGTTGTTTCGGTAGAGTTGGGTGTATGAAGCGGGAGTAGGTGATGGTGGGACATTTAGGGATGTTGGTTTGTTAGGTATGGTGCAGATAGGGTTGGGCGAGGTATTGGAAAAGGTTTGAAGAGGTGTCAGGGGTGCGTACGATAGGATAGGAGTGCGGATAGAGTGGTGGAGGTGTATTTGGTAGGGGGGATGGGGAAGACGGGGGGTGTTGGGTTAATTTCTTTTGATAGGGGTGGAGTAAGGGGGTTTTTTTTGGAACGGTGTAGACATAGATCAGTGGGGATATTGGAGGCGGGTGTGATTTGTTATGGTTGTGAGCGTGGGATACAGAGGGAAATTGAGGGACGGGGGTCGACTGTTATTTGGGAATGCGGGCGGATTTGTCTCAGGGGTATTCTGTGAGGTGTGTTGTTGTTGGGGTGGTTCATTTAGACGTCGCGGTATAGACGGAGTAAGGTGATCTAGCCTTGACCAATTCTGTCCATGGCAGCTGGATGTTGGTAGGGTGTATGGGGGGCGTGGATAGGCTTTTTAGGTAAGTAAACTGCTTAACCATTTAGAGCTCTTGACTGTGCGTTGGTCCAAGGATGCGGGGTAAAGGCCTGGCTGGTTGCTGTCTGTGTGGGTCGTGTTATCATCATGATGTAGCTTATGGGTTTTACAGGCAGGGGTTATTCGTGGAAGGCCATTCCGTTAAGGTTATGAGTCGGTGCGGTGTTATGGGGGATGGATTTATTAGGGTAAATGAAATGGTGTTGGGGTTGTAGTCATGAGTGGTTGGTGTGTTGATGGGATATGGGTGTTTTAAAATGTATTGTAAAGAGTGTGGGGGGTTTGTAGAAAGGTATACTTGTGGAAATTTGGTATGGGTTGATTGATATGCGTATTAATAGATGATTGTTTGTTGTGTGAAGTGTTGACCATGAAATTGGTCCGTGTGGGTTTGGAGATGAGGTTGTGTATAGATTAGTTGGGGGTTTTTTGGGAAATTTGGATATATAAGAATTATTTTGTGGTGTTGGTTTTATTTGGAGGGTTGTATTTGGGAATTAGTTAATTGGGTTAGGGGGGTATTGGGGGTAGGGATTTATGTGTATTATCATGTTGTTGTAGGTATGGGGGGGGTTTTTGGGGTACATTGTTTTTGTGTAATAAGAATTTCGTCGTGGGAGATCACTTTTTAGTGGAAATGAGGGGTTTGGATATAGGGTTTTGAAAGGGGTTTGAGTGCGAGGGGTGGCGATGTTTATAATATTTTTTTGGATTAAGTATTAGAATGGAATTGCTGGGTAAAGTGCTTTTTTGTTTGTGTTTTGTTATATGGGGTTGTGGTGTAAGGGATAAATGAGGATAGGGTGTACGTTGAAGTTATGGGGAATTAGTGGGGGGAGTACAGTATGTGTACGGGGGATGGGGTAAAATTTGTTAATGGTTGCGGTATAGAGGATGGTGTGTGGGGTTAGGGTTCTTTGTACTTCGTTTGTGGTGTGTTCGTTGATGGGTTGAACTATGTTATATTGTCTCAATTTGATTGTTATCTCTACAAAGATTGGGGACAAGGTTGTATGACTTATTCCAAGTTCTTTACTAAAAATGACTGTTTGTGCACATTGTGCGTGGGTTATAAAGTAGGGAATTGGTGTTGCTCCAGGTAATCAAGTGATTTTTTGGTTTACAGTTTATTTACAAGAGGTCCTTTACTAATGCGCTTTGTGTTGACGTAAGTAGTTGTGTAATTAAAGGTGTAGGGTGGGTATTACTTGGTCTAGGCTTTTATGCGTGGACCAATTTATATGTGTGATTATTTTAAGTATGTACTTCTGCAAGTTCAACTATATCTCAGTAGGACTACAAGATGTCTACATTAGAGTTCTTTATTACACAAAGGGGAGAGCCCTTGATAAGCATGGTCAACAGTTAGAAACAAATCGGGCTGTTGCATCCAGTTATATGGACCAAAGCATTAGGCTAGCTGAAGAGAGACAAGCTGATGCAAGAGAAGAAAAAAAAGCTCTCGGCATGAAGCAGAAAAAAGATTAGAAAGAGAAGCAGAGGCTGAACAAAAAAAGGCTAGACAGAGAAGCTGATATTGCTGCTGAACAAAAGAAATTGCAGATGCAGGTGGAGGAAAGGGAATTTGATTTGAGGCTGAAAAACAAAAGAGATTAGACAAAAGACAAGGAAGATCAAGGGGCGAAGCTGAACAAAAGAGATTAGACAAATAAGCTGCTTCGGAGGAGAGGAAAGCTCACGTTGCTGCAGAGGAGAGTAAAGCTCAAGCTGCTGCAGTGAGAGGGCTCAAGCTGCTGCAGAGGAGAGGAAAGCTCAAGCTGCTGCAGAGGAGAGGAAAGCTCAAGCTGAGGCTGAAATTAGAAAAATGGAACATGAGGAAAGAAAACAGAAGATGGAACTTGATGAAAAACTCGCAACTTTGGAGTTAGAGAAATTGAAATTGGCGAGTACGGGTGCTCAGCAAACAACTTCGAGTACGACAAAGGAGTTTGTTAGTAGGATTAAATTTCCTCATTTCAATCCTTTAAAGAATGAAGAAGCAGATTATCTAAATAGAATCCAATTTTTGTGATATACGCATAACATAAAAGAGGAAAAATATGTTGAACAACTGATGCCATTGTTTACAGGTGACACAGTGACTGCGCTTATGACAATAGACGAACATGAGAGGACTAATTATGATGTTGTCAGGGCAGCATTACTAAAAAAAAAAATGCCAACTAAAGAAGAAGACTATCGTCTTCGTTTTAGGACAATGTTGACAGAAAATGGAGTAGATTTCTCTGATTTTGTTACAAAGATACGTCGTACATTTACACGATGGGTTGAGTTGTCTCAGATTGAGAAAACATATGAAGGTCTAATGGACTTATTATTGCGAGATAAGGTTTTGTCATCTGTTAATGATTCTTTTCTTGCATTCCTTCATGAGCGTAAGCCTAAAAACTTAAAAGAAATGGAGGAATACTGTTGTCAGTATGCCACAGCACATCCCCATGCTACAGTTAGCAATTCTAACGTGAAAGAAGGGTTGCCAGCTGCTTCGGCAACACCATATGGCCCTAATTTCAGAAAAAAATTTCAGGGTGCTCAACAAAATTGGAATAGGGGAAGTAATCCAAATTACACTCAGAAGCGGAGTAATCCAACACATGATGGTTCTTCGTCTATGAATTGGAGACAAGATGGTAGTTCTCGTAATTTTAGTGGTAATAATTTGAGACACTTTCGCAAAGGCTATCCAAATAATAACTATTCAAATTTTCGAGGTAATCATTCTCGACGTCAAGATTATGACGATGGTGAATTTAGAAACCGGGATTCAAACCGGAATGATGATTACAATAGGCAATATGATAACAATTACAGGGGAAATGATAGTCGAAATAATTACAGGGGAAATGATAATCGAGGCAGACCTAGATTTAACAAGAAAAGACCTTTCCAACAGGCAAACTCTGCACAACAAGAGTTTGATGGAGCCTGTAATACAGTAAATGATAGTGGTAACTCTAGGGCTATCACTGGTTGTGCTTTCGATTTTGGGAGAGCAACTGAATGCCCCCAATGCTTAACATTGTTTGACTCATCGACTGTATCTACGCTAAGTTGTGGTCACCCTCTTCCTGCTCTACCTGCTACAGTTGCGCATGATGGGAGAGGATCTCTCATCTTACATAAAGGTCTAATAAATGATAGGCTAGTCTCAGTACTTTTCGATTCGGGATGTACTACCGTCGGGGTTAGGGAGTCTCTGATAGATCCTTGCTGTGCCACTGGAAAAAACAATCAAATGTGTTACATTTGGTGGTACTATGGAAAGCTATCCTACTGCTATTATTAGGATTGACACTCCTTTCTTCACAGGAGATGTCCATGCATGTCTTCTTCCTAATCCTATTGCGGATCTTATAATCGGTCGTATTCATGGGGTTAAAGAATGCACCCCGCAACAAATTTCTAGTTGGGAAGAAAAAAACATTCAAACGGTCAATGCAGTGGTGACAAGAGCTCAAGCTCTTAATCCCCCAACTTCATCTGATAATAGTAATGAAGTTGATAGCCAAGACGAGCACTTGGTGATTTCCCATGACTCGTTTGTTAAACGTCAAGAAGAGGATCCTTCTTTGAAGAAATACTTCCTTCTTGCAAAGAAAGGGGATCCCAATCAAAATACGAATCACAAATCGTATATCACTATGAAGAATGGTATATTGGTACGAATGGTACAACACTCGGACAAGTCTATGCACTCGCAAATTCTTGTGCCTAAGTGTATGAGAGCCTTAATTCTTCGGCATGCACACGATTCTCAGTGTGCTGGACACATGGGTTTTTCCAGAACTAAAAACTAGAGTCCTTGCGTCCTTCTTTTGGCCATTCGTGAATAAAGACATCCGAATTTATTGCCGATCTTGCAAAATTTGTCAAGAGGTCAAGTCTAGAGGTCCGAGACATGCTGCTCCTATTCAGGCTGCAGATATTCCGATTCGGCCGTTTCAGAAAATGGCTATAGACATCATTGGTCCGTTCAAAATTAAGTCAGCCAGAGGACACCAATTTATCCTCACTTGCGTGGACATGTGCACGCGTTGGCCAGAGGCTATTCCTCTGAAGAGCATATCAACTGTCGATATCGCTGATGCTCTTTGGCTCGTATTTTCTCGTCTGGGATTCCCCGGAGAAATACTGTCGGATCACGGCACTCAGTTAATTTCGGACGTTATGTCTCAGGTAATGGCTACGCTAGACATTTAAAGGTCTCTCAGTAGTATTTATCATCCAATGTCCAATGGATTGGTAGAACGTCTTAACAGGACACTAAAGAACTTACTTGGCAAGATAACGGAGGATCATCCTGAAGATTGGGACAGGGTTTTACCTGCAGTCCTCTTTGCCTATAGAGAGGTTCCCAACGAGCATACAGGGTTTTTCTCCTTTCGAACTAGTCTATGGAGCGCACCAGCGAGGGCCAATGTCCTTGTTACACGATTTGATAACTTCCGATAATATTGACGATGATACACAATCGTCATATGAATATGTCATAGCTCTTAGAGAAAAGATTATCGAATCGTGCAGGTTAGCAACTTCATCTTCCGAATTTGCGAAAGAAAAAGCTAGGCGATTTCCATGGAACATTTGTCATGGAGAGACAAAGCATCTATGTCTATAACGTCTCGATACTTGAGACCATTTCATTAGGTAATAAGAAAAGACGCCTAGTCAACTTTGTCCTGGAGACAAAGCATATGTCTTACTGCCCTCAAGAGAGAATAGACTTCTCATTTCATGGAAAGGTCCATACACTATAGTCTCAAAAATTTCCGATGTCGACTATATTGTCGATGTGGATGGAAGGCATAAAACCTTCCATATAAATATGCTAACAGAGTTTATTGAACGTCCAGACTATTTGCAGCCTATTTTCCAGGCGACGGGCGACTCTCCAGTCCAACATGGTCACATCTCATCCCTGTCCGTTATACAGGATGAGGAAACTATTTTTTTCTGACGTGAACTTACCTCTTCCTGCGATTCCACTTACTTCAACGGAATCGTGGAGAGACGTTACAGTCTCTTCCAACTTGTCTTTTGAGGAACAGCGTCAAGTATCCTCTACGTAAAAATCATATCAGGATGTCCTTACCGACATTCCTGGACACACAGATGTCATAGAACATGACATCATACTTACTGATCGTAATCCGATCAGAGTAAGACCATACCCAATACCTATTCATTTTCAAGCACAAGTCGAGAAAGAATTGGATGAAATGATTCAACTACAAATAATTGAACCATCCACTTCAGCTTATTCTTCGTCGATAGTTATTGTTCGAAAAGAAAGACAATAACATACGTCTTTGCGTTGACTATCGCAAATTAAATCAAGTTACGAAGTTCGATGCTGAACCTATGCCGTTATTAGATGATCTACTTATTAGACTTTCTAAAGCTAAATTCTTTACTAAACTAGACTTGTCGAAAGGTTATTGGCAAGTCCCACTGACGGAACACGCCAAACCCCTCACTGCTTTTTCGACACCTAGGGGTCTGTTTCAATGGAATTTTATGCCTTTCGGGCTTATGAACGCCCCAGCGACTTTCGTGCGCATGATGCGACGAATTCTATCAGATCGTGCAGATGTCATTGCATATTTAGACGACATCTGTCTTTTCAGCGATACTTGGGAAGAACACTATTTGGGTCTAAAGGAATTGCTATCTACTCTACGTGAGCATAGTTTGACTGCTAAACCCTCTAAAGCTTTTGTTGGGTTTAGTGAAATTTCCTTCCTAGGTCATCGAGTTGGTCATGGTCTGTTGAAGACAGAGGACCAAAACATTTCAAAGATATTAAATATCTCGGTTCCGAAGACGAAAAAGCAAGTGCGTAGTCTCTTGGGATTGATACAATTCTATGGAAGATTCATTGAGAATCTGTCCTCCATTATGGCACCACTTTCAACGTTATTGAAAAAAGGTTCTCCTAATATGGTGCGTTGGTCCCAAGAATGCCAATCTTCATTGGATCAGGTTAAGAATTTGTTCTCATCTCATCCTATCTTAAGACTACCAACGATTGATAAGACTTTTGTCCTTCGTAGTGATGCCTCTTCCACTGGGATTGGAGCGGCACTAATGCAGGAATATTCAGGAACTCTGCATCCTGTAATGTATATTTCTAGGAAGCTAAATGCGGCAGAAAGGAATTACTCGGTTTTGGACCGTGAATTGTTGGCTATGGTTTGGTCCATTCTTAAGCTACAAAGGTTCCTTCTGGGCGCGCATTTCTTTATGGAAACCGACCAAAAAGCTCTTACGGCTATGCAAAATAAGGATTTGAAGAGCTCGAGATCTACTCGTTATGCTATTGCTCTTCAGCCTTTCCATTTCACGGTGCGAGCTATCCGTGGTTCGGATAATGTGATGGCGGACATATTGTCTAGATGCCCACATGATTCCAGTTAAATCTTGTGTCCTAGTTTTTCCTGATATACTTTCAGACTTAGGTCTGTCCTTAATATCATAATATGTTACTTACTTACTTACTTAGTCGTTCCCCTTCTACCGTGAGGTGTAGAGGTTTGGAAGAGAGAGCGCCAGACCATTCTATCAGCTGTCTTCTTCCTGGCCTGGTTCCATTCTAGTCCTCGGTCCTTCAAAGATTGTCTAATGTTGTCCTCCCAGCGGACTCTGGGTCGTCCTGGGTGTCTGGATCCCTGGCTCTTTGTATCCCATGCTTGTCGTGGTAGCCGATCTTCTCCCATTCTGCAGACATGGCCAAACCATCTTAGTTGGGACTGTTCTATTTGGGTCTGCAGCGGATGGGATTTTAGGCCTTGACGGATCGTCTAGTTGCGGACCATGTCTCTTCTTGTTACTTCAACCACTTTCCTCAGATACCTCATTTCTGAGGTTTGGATCTGGCTTTTGTGGGTTGTAGTCATTGCCCACGACTCGCATCCATATGTCAAGACTGGGACATAGGTGGAGCGGTATACAGCCATCTTCGTTTTCTTACCAACCTCTTTCTTGCTGAGGAATCCACGATTTATGGCCTGAAAAAGTCTCCCAGCCGCTGCTTTTCGAGTGGCCAACTCTTCTTTGATGCCTCCCTTTCGGTCTATAATAGCTCCGAGATATCTAAAGTGGTCGACCTGCTCCAGGACCTGTTCTCCCAACTTAATCTGATGTTTTCTTTCTTCTCGTGATATCACCATGGATTTTGTTTTAGAGCTGCTTATGACCATCCCTCTCTTCTCCAGCTCTTCCTTCCAGACTTGCAGGTTGGATTGGAGATGTGCCTCTGATTTATCATAATATGTTGTAATACAAATGTGTTTGGATGATGTGTAGATAATTTAACAAATTTCATTTTGTCCATCCATCAGTGATATGTTGCTAAAATAGCATTGACATTTGTATATTGCTATGATTATATTATTTAGTAATGTTTGATATATGATTGGTATTGCCAGCAACTTAGGTTTCTTGAATGGTATCCCTTAGTTTGTTTGGCTTAAAGGAAATATTTTCTCCTATGTTGAGAGATGATTTGTATTCTCTTCAGACGCCTTGTTTATGCGTCTATTGTACCTGATATTAGGTTCAGTTTTTGCATGAGCACAGAAGTGATACTGGTGCTATCTTGCTCATGGACATATTAAAAAAAAAAAATTTCATTTTTTTTTTACAGGGGGGTGGTAGTAATGTTGCTGTCATTTTCGACGGAGTCATCTGTCAAGTTATTTGCCTATGTTTTATCATAAGTATAATTGTGTCTTTACCTGCGATGTCAGGTTGATTAGGGGTTGTCTTCCCTTGTTTATTCATTCATTGTGTTTTGACCTTTAGGGTTAAAGGTTGACAGTTCGGGCGTAGGCCTATGGGAAGGTTTTTTAAGCGAGAGAGTTATACTTCCGGCAAGCCGAGTAGGTCCTGTTTTTCTGAAGGGACCAAGAGTCCATTGTTTTTCGGGGAGAATCTTCGAAGTAACTGCTATGGCAGTTTTCCCCAGTGAATCTCTGTGCGTCGGGATGACGACAGAATTCCTTGTTATGTTCTGAGGATTCATTTTCCAGGTAATACCGACCTTTATGCATTATTACGCTTTTCGGTGGCAGAACATGTAAAAGGATTACTTAGTGTGAACTGCAGCTCACCGATCCTATATATTTCAGAACTTATATATATTTGTGCTCGAGGTAGCCATCCAAGACTGTTAGTCTTTATATTGTCCAGAAATCCAGTGACGGAGATATATTGTGGGAACCGCAGATTGGCGGGATTTATGTCTACAATAAGCATTACTGCAGGGTTGATGATAACCTATTTAACAGAAGTACACAGCCGACGTCAGAACGAGGCCTGTGTTTTCGGCTCTTCTACGACAGCCTGATAATGTGCAATTGGCGGGGAATGCCAAGTTGCACCTAGGTGTCAAAGTGACTAAGGCATCTGACGCGTTTAGTCAGAGATGCCAAGGGCGACGCTACGAACTGTCATTATTGAAGAACTTTGCTATTGACCATGCACGTCTATTCCGATGTTTACCTTTTGAATGCCAAATGTATACCTATCGATTTCCGGTCAGCATAACCTTGTTACACTGACTGTTCCTGTTGATACTATGTGTGTTCTCGTCAATAAATGTCTTGAAACATGCCTGCAGTGTCCAAGCATCCTTGACTACTGCATGTGAGAGTATGGGTTGCAGGGTCTTCATATATACGAGCCTAAACACATTCGCGCCTTCATTCGCACCCACACTCAGTTCATCATACGCTCGCACTACACATCTAACAACAAGTATACTGTCTTGGGCCAATGATCACCTCAACAAGAGAAAAAGACAGTTACAGCTATCAATTAACTATATTAACAGACCTAACCAATCAGGCCATTTCTACCCCATCGTTTGAAAAAAAGTACTCTTACTTCCGTCTCCCTTGACAACAAAAGATAGCATTTATAGTCCGACTAATCGTGTTTAGCCTTACATATCATTCCATCCAATCAATTCAAATGTAACTTGTGGCCTATTTCCGTACAATGGTGGTTTAAAATTCTGCCACTGAGCGACTCCGAGTTTTTAGGTTGTCTGACACCCTCATTATTTTCTTTTGCCTATAATTTATTAATTCCTGGACTATTTGCGTAACACTTAACATATTCTGTGTCAGCAAGCCCTAAGGAATCCAATATCTCAATTTAAGGGAGCTAGGTGGCTGCGTTCAAAATGTGCATTTTCTACCACCTCCTGTTCACTTCAATCCCCATGTGGTGTCTGGGTACTGTCATGTTTTCAAACGTAAACCCATCTAATGTCATCTTTCCTAATAAGCGTTTTTCAGGTTTTTAAAACCTAACTCTGGGAAGGGTAGTGTTTTTTTTATCACTGTCCGTCTGAAAAAAAGTTAGTGCATGTGGCCTTACACGCGTGATAGTAGTAATTGTATATCGCGTTACGCTTGTTGGGGGTGGCATTAATAGCGAGACGCGTGTTTAGTGTTGCATGCGTTCCTGATTTTCAGCCCTCCCTTCTTTCCATCCTACATCCATCTGTCCATTCGTAGTGTAATTAATTTAGGTCATACGCAGTGTGCCTCTCAATGTTTTTTCTTAGAAATGCAATACCCGTTTTAATGTGTTGTGGAAACGCTTGTATTATGCAGTGGCTTGTATTTAACGTGGAAACGTTACAATTTGCAGACAAAGCATAAACAAAGGGGATTTCGAGTACTGTCATTGTGACAGCACTGTTCTTTACCATTCTTCTTCCTTTTATAGAATTTATTTGTTTGGCTTTACCTTTACTTTTTAATTTATATATGTGGATTAGAATTTCTCACGACAAATCCTCCCCTCTTAAAACAGACGTTATATGTCAGTCTATAATTCTATATACACATAGAGAAATTTATTCTTTCTGGGGCTTACGGTGATTCTCATCACACGGATGGCGGCTTAAAAAATCCGCTCCCAGATTTGTTTTTCCACTTATATACTCTATGCAAAACTCATAGGGCTGTAGCAATAATGACCAACGGAGTAATCTAGTGTTCTCATGCCTAGCTTGTGCTAGAAACGACAAGGGTTTGTGATCCGTTTGCAACTTAAATGCCTTCTCATACAGATAAATATTGAATTTCTTTATCGCCCATATTACTGCAAGACATTCTTTTTCGCTAGTTGAGTAGTTGGTTTCAGCTTTATTCAACTTTCTGCTAGCATATGCCACTGGGCTTAATTCCCCATCCAATGCATCTGATTTCTGTAGCAGAGTTGCACCTAACCCAATATTACTGGCATCCGTTCTTACTACAAATTCCTGACTTAAGTCCGGTAGTTTCAAAATAGGTTTACTTGTGAGCTTTTCCTTCAATTCTTGGTAAGCCATTTCACATTGTGGTGTCCATGTAATTCGATCTGGGTTTCCTTTACGTGTCAAATCAGTTAACGGTGCACATATGGAATTAAAGTTTTTGATATACTTTTGGTAGAAACCACATAATGAGACAAAGGATCTCACGTCTTTCTTGGTTTGTGGTCTCGGGGCTTTCTTTAGTTTCTCCAAATTCTTTGGGTCAGGGGTCATATTTCCCTGATAAACTGTGTGTCCCAGGAATTCCAATTCTTTACATCCAACGCAACATTTGGTTGGTCGGGCTGTTAAATTCGCTTCTCTCAGTCGATTAAACAGCATATTCAGAGAGTCAATGTGTTCCTCAAATGTTTCTGTTGCTATAAGGATATCATCCATGAAATTGGTAATGCAGGGATTATTCAGAGGTTCCAACAATTTTCTCATCATTCTAGAGAATACACTAGGTGCATTCTTCAATCCAAATGGCAATCTGTTAAACTCATAGTGTCCTTCTGAGGTACTAAAAGCTAGATATGGTCTAACCTCAGGCTTTACTGGAATTTGATAGTATCCTTTACTCAAATCCACTTTTGAGAAATACTTAGCTTTATTTAGCCTGGCAAACAACTGATTTGTATCCGGCAATGGATCCACCTGTCCTTCTGTAATAGCATTCAGTCTCCTGTAATCTATACAGAGTCTATGTTCTCCAGAGGGTTTCCTTAAAAGTACAACACTGGAACTATACGAGGATTCACTGTGTGAAATAATTCCTTCCTTCAACAAATAGTCTATCTCTTCCTTCAAAGCTTTCTCCTTAGCAAAAGGAATCGAATAAGGCTTCATACAGACAGGTGTGGGGTCTATCAGTTTCATATCATATTCCAATAAGTTTGTATGCCCCGGTCGGTCTGTTAACACCTCTGTATGATTATCTAGAACCTGTTGCACTCTCTCCTTCTGACTTTTCGTTAAATGCGTACTGATTTTCACCGGTGCCGCTGTCTCACAGGGGTGTAATAGATATTCAAATGATGAAAGTGGTTCCTTCTTCATCTCCATTGCAATGGACAAGGTTAGCAAGTGTGTCTCTTCCTGATGTTCTCTTTCCAAATATTTCTTCAGGAGATTCACATGATAGATTTTTTCTTTCCCCTTCTTATCTATCTTATAATTGGTTCTAGACACCTTCTCTAGAACTGTATATGGACCTTGCCATCCAATTTGTAACTTATTCTGACTACCGGGTAGAAGAAGCAGTACCTTCTCTCCCACAGCCAAATCTCTGTCTTTTGCCTTCCTGTTATAATAAGCAGCATGTTTCTTCCTGGCTTGTTTCAAATTTTCATTGGCAAGTTTCCAGCCAGTTTTTAAACGAGTGGTCAGCTCATTCACATATTGGTATGAGGATGTAATATTTTCCTCTGCTTTTTCATCCGTCCACGTTCTTAACAGGGCTTCAAGTGGACCTTTGATTGGCCTTCCAAACAATAATGTTGCCGGGGCCATACCGGTTGAACTATGGGGTACCTCCCGATAAGCAAAGAGGGCGGCGTGAAGGTACTGGTCCCATGTATCTGGTTTTTCGTGTGCCAACTTTCTCAGGATTGACATCAGGGTGCCATTAAACCGTTCCACTTGGCCGTTCCCTTGGGGATGATACACACTACAATGGTAGTGTTTGGCCTGGAAGATCCTGAAAACTTCTTCAGTTAGTTTCCCCTTGAACTGAGAGCCATTATCAGTCAAGATTTGATTGGGAAAGCCTAACCTTGTGAAAATTGTGAGTAATGCCTCTGCCACATGTTTAGAATCAATCGATGACAGGGCTACCGCCTCTCCCCACATAGAACATGTGTCCACCAGAGTCAGAATGTAGCTGTTCCTTCTCTTGGTTCGGGTGAGAGGTCCCACAAGATCCACGGCAACTCTCTCAAAGGGTGTTCCCACTATGGGCATTTCTCCCAGAGTTGCTGGTGCAGTCCAATGTTTAGGTGCTACTCGTTGGCACTCTGGACAGGATTTTACATATCGTTTGATATCTTCAGTTATTCCTGGCCAGAAATAGTGACAAGCTATTCGCTGTCCTGTTGCGCTGATCCCCATATGACCACTGAAGGGAATCGCGTGCCCTAGTTCCAACACTTTAGTCCTATATGAAGTGGGAAGGACCAGCTGTCCGTGACCATTGGATTCAGATCCAGCCTTCCTATAAATCAGTTTGTTCTTCATATAGAATTCTCCCTTGCCTGGAGGTGTATGTGATTTGGGCAACTTCTTGAAACACGGCTTGAGTGTTTTGTCCTCCGCCTGTGCCTTCCTCATCTCATCTGGATGAGTATTTATTGGATTTTCCTCCTCCTTTTTAGCCTGTGATCTGGTCTGCACTGTTGCCAATATCACAGGTCTCTTGGGATTCCCCAAGAAGACATATCTACACCCCAATATCAGAGGGTAGATTGGCTCATTTATCACTGCTGCTTTTATGATTCCTTCCACATATCGCGTTTTCACTTTTATCCGGGCGACGGGAAGTGTCATGGTAGCTACATCCTTGGTTGCAGTTTGAATCTCCACTGTTTCTGTGGTGTATTGATCGGCCTGCACCAGGTGAGAACTCACAACGGAATCGTAATCTAAACCGGTATCATATAAACATCTTATAGTGACACCATTACAGATGACATCTTCACACACTGGGGGGTGGTATGGTTCCTGTAGTTCGGCAGGTTTGACCTTTTTTTCCTTTTTCCCAGATGTCATAGCAGCACAATGAGGAGGTTTCCTTCTACAATGGTCAGTGTCATGATTGTTCATCTTACAATTTTTACACCACCTTTTCCCTTGGTTGAAAGATTTTCTTTCATCATATTTCCTTTCATCGAATTGTGGGTTTTTATTTTTATTGTCATACCGTGGCCTATCAAATTGGTGCTTACCTTTGTTTTGATCCCTAGGATCAAATTTATTAAAGTTCTGTGGTGCCCTAAAATTTTCCACCTGTTTCTTTTTATTACCTGATACTTCTGCTTGAGCCGCCTGATACCTTTCTGCAACATTTAGCAACTCACCCAGCCTCTCTCCACCTTGTTC
>JAMPIV010013565.1:20000-142500 GCA_024509875.1 Oreohelix idahoensis
ACTTAAATCCATGTATCTAATGAAAGCTTATGCTTCCTATTATCTTACTGTGCTCACTGTTCCGGGGGACATACCCTATCCTTTGACCTGAAGTCACAAATACACATTCACGTTTGCTCGAATTTCATCTAGCTATCCTGCGGCCTAAGGGTTCCTGCTACGGGTTTTCAGCTCGTGCAGCGATGGGTCGAAACATTTGTTGCACATTCCGATATAGGTAGACAAGGTAGGCTCTCGTTAATTGCCATTAGATATTGGTTCAGAACTACGCTACAACCATATTCCCAATATGCCTCAATGGGCGTGTAACGGGATCCTTTTCCATGCTCCTTGGTGAGCTAATTGCAATGAAAGAAATTATTCAAGGAAAATGTCTTTGATAATTGTGCCTTGAAACAACCGTATTACAAATATAAGACTTGAAACAACCGTATTACAAATATAAGACTTGAAACAACCGTATTACAAATATAAGACTTGAAACAACCGTATTACAAATATAAGACTTGAAACAACCGTATTACAAATATAAGACTTGAAACAACCGTATTACAAATATAAGACTTGAAACAACCGTATTACAAATATAAGACTTGAAACAACCGTATTACAAATATAAGACTTGAAACAACCGTATTACAAATATAAGACTTGAAACAACCGTATTACAAATATAAGACTTGAAACAACCGTATTACAAATATAAGACTTGAAACAACCGTATTACAAATATAAGACTTGAAACAACCGTATTACAAATATAAGACTTGAAACAACCGTATTACAAATATAAGACTTGAAACAACCGTATTACAAATATAAGACTTGAAACAACCGTATTACAAATATAAGACTTGAAACAACCGTATTACAAATATAAGACTTGAAACAACCGTATTACAAATATAAGACTTGAAACAACCGTATTACAAATATAAGAAAGATTTTCAAGGTTAATTGACAGCAGTTCTTCTACGTCGTCGTCATTGTTCGCTGTCAAATAACCACCGACATCTCTTTTCTAAAACTGGCAGTCCGTCTAAGGCTTCTCTCGTCACTATACAGTTTCTCATTTATCTAGGTTTGAGAAAGCCATGCTGTTACCTTTCTCCCTCATGGATTCCACAGTTTTGGGTAACGTGTTCTACTATCTGTTCGTCCTCCCCACAAGGAAACACATATGTCTGTCCGATTATCAGTTTGGTTGTTTGGTTTGGTTTTAAGGACTATCTTCATTGCACACGGACAATCCCATCATTGCTCCGATCTCCTCCCTTAGATCACACAAGGAGGGTCTCAGCACAGTGCACGAACTCCGTAGCACCGGCGGAAATCCCTATGTGGAATCACACATTCTATAAATATTTTTGGGGTGGGTAGGTTTCTAATTTTTAAATTTTGCCAGGGCAGCGGCCTTCCAAATAGGCCTACTCTTTACGATTTCTAACTGCCGTGCGATTTTTAACGTGAGGAACTTGCACACGGGACCTCCTATTTTTTCGCCCTTATCCGAGAAGGCTAGGCATCCGATCTCGCTACCCATGAGACCAGGGGGGAGTTTGACATCATTAGGACCACTGGTTCTGAAAGAAAAAATTCCATAAATTATATTCCCTCTACTGGGAACCGAACCCGGTACCTCTAGAATTCAAGGCGGACGCCATGCCTCTTAGCCACTCTGACCCCTATCAGTTTGTTGAATATTTTGAAAGTGCTGAGTCGTTTTATTATGAAAAATATTGTATTGTAAACTCTCCCCTTTCGTCCTTACTTCGCGTTACTTACTGCTGAATCTGATAGAACAAAGCCTGAACGCTATTTCTTGAAATAATGTTGCACGACAGGTGAGGGGAATGAGGAAAACGCCCGTAAATTATCTCCAAAAGTACACGACAAGATACTTTCGCTTTTAACGCTTTGCACAAGGGTTCCTAACCTTGGGGTACACGTGCCCCCGGGGGTGCAAGAAGCCTGTCAAAAGGGGTACGAGAAGTATTTGGTAAATAACTATTTTATCCTATTCAAATGTTCAGAAAGTAGCGGTTTTATTGACAAAAAGTTGTGGACTTGGTTTTATTATTGTTGATCAGAATCGACATCACTGCACTCCGGGCAAACCCATAGGTGCGCGGTCTCCCTCAGCAAATGTTTAATAGTATAACCGCTAATTGTTCCGGTTGAGCGTTGGTTTTGTATACACGCTGGATGCATCCTTTCATACCGTCCATCCCTGCTAGTCTTACGTTTGATGTCCAATTCCAGCAGTCTTGACCTTGATGTTTTATCGTTTGCAGGGTCATTATCAGGCGAGTCATGTTCTTAATCAAATATTGAACAAAGAAAGAAGCAGATTGGAGCCTGAACACAGGATATGCGGTTATCTCTTTCAAAAACTGTACCAAGAGTAAAACTGTTGGTTGGTTATAAACAGAGTGAAGCTTCTTATTGAATGTATTTGAATGCGTTCTGATAAACATTCAACAACTTTATGTTGTAATCTACCGTATTAAGTTTTCTTGAGAGAGAAAGAGAGAGAGAGAGAGAGAGAGAGAGAGAGAGAGAGAGAGAGAGAGAGAGAGAGAGAAAGAAAGTGAGTGTCGTGCACTAAAGTACACTCAAAGTAAAGTGTTTCTGTAACAGGCTGAGTTAAAGTGAGTAAAGGCCAAGTGAGTGTAGAAAAAAAAAGTGACGGAACAGCTAAGGCAGCGCTGACAGGAACAACGTTAACATATACCTATTAAAAGCAGACATCATTCCTTCATCCTCGTCTTCTTATTCATCTTCTTCTTCTTCTTCCTCGTCTTCTTCTTCATCTTCTTCATCTTCATCTTCTTGTTCGTTCACCTTTAGACGTCGTCTTGAATATGTTCAAAGAAAACAGTGGTCGGCTTGAGGTTGTTGGTATCTCCGTAGAGTCTTCTCCAGGAATGGTACTGGTGATGGCCATATGCGCTTTCTCTGTTCCTCATATGTTGGGCACCCTTTGAAGTAGATGTTAAGTAGTCATTTTATCGGTACCATAGTTATACTGATCAGTAGTTCTTATCAAAAGTGATACATTAATTTCAGCCCTCCTGCTCGTCCTCCCCAAAAAAAATGTCAATGTAAAAATATTGACGGTTTTATCCAGAACCGTTTAAAAGACAGCACAAGCTGTAGCAGTGTTCTTGTTATAGTGTTCTTGTTATAGTGTTCTTCTTATAGCGTTCTTGTTATAGTGTTCTTGTTATAAGTTTTTAGGCATAATTATTCAACGTCGACAAATAACTGCTTATTTCCTCTCTTGCTTTCATTTCTCTTTATGATTTAAATACTTGCTTCTCTGTCTCTCTCTCTCTGTCTCTCCCTCCCCCTCTCTCTCCCCTCCTCTGTCTCTTCTTTACAACAATGGCTGCCGTTAATACAGACGGAATAAGACATCAAAGGCCAGCAAAGGCCCGTTCAACATTTGACATTCAACAACAGTATCTTTATTCTGTAGGCGCCTCGTTAAATACAGGGTTCCTAGTTATCTCTTTCCCCAGAAACTGTCACAGAATTAAACAACTTCTTACTTTGCAAAAATGATGATAAAGTTAAACAAGTGTACGAAGTGGCTTACAGTTTTATATATATTATATATATATATATCTGTGTGTGTGAGTGTGTGTGCGTGCGTGTGTGTGTGTGTGTGCGTGCGTGTGCGCGTGTGTGCGTGCGTGCGTGTGTGCGTGTGTGCATGTGCGTCTGTGAGTGCGTGTGTGTGTGTGTGTGTGTGTGTTACACCCCAATAGTGAAATTGGCCATTTTATGAATTGGACAAAGAACCAGTGGTCCTAATGATTTCATACTCCCCCCCCCCCCCCTAGTCTCCTGGGTAGTGAGATCGGATGTCTAGCCTTCTAGGATAAGGGTGAAAAAATAGCAAGTTCCGTATGCACGTTGCGCACGTTAAAAATCCATCGGCAGTTGGAAATCGTAAAGAGTAGCCCACACGGTCGCTGCCCTGGCAAAAATTAAAAATATTAGGAAACCTACCCACCACAAAAATATTTATAGAATGTGTGATTCCTATATACACATATTGGGATTCTCCATGGCGCTACCGAGTTCGTGCAATTTGCTGAGATCCCCCTTGTGTGATCCAAGGGAGGAGATCGAAGCACTGATGGAGTTGTCCGTCCGTGTGCAATAAAGATATTCCTTAACAAACCAAACCAACCAAATCAAATCAACTTTCTGACACTTTCTTTTCAGTAAATTTTTGATACTATCTTCACAATTAATGCATTCAAGTTACTTTATTACACTATCTTCAAATTCAAAGTACTCAAAAGCTTTCTGGTTTTATCTTCGAACGCAGTCAATGTATTTAAATAACTTTCTGATAATATCGTTGCATACAGTCTAAGTAACTTTTTTTTTTTTTGTACTGGCTTCGCAGTCAATGTATTTAAATAACTGCCTGACACTTTCGTCGCATACAGTCTAAGTAACTTTCTTTGTACTGGCTTCGCAGTCAATGTATTTAAATAACTGTGTGATATTATCTTCAGTCAATGTATCCAAGTAACATTCTTATACTATTTTCACAATGAATGTACTACAATTATTTGGTGCCAAAAATGTAGACTTATAATACACAATACACCAGATCAAAAGGTGTTTTCTATTTGAACATACGCCCTAATATAACCGACGAATCCTGTGTTTAGGTTGTACAGGACGCGCCTCGCCATAATGAAGCAACATTTAAAAAAAAAAAAACTGACTTCGCTCGATGCCAATACCTAAGTGACTGTCCAAGACTATCTTCACTAACGATGTATTTAAATAACTTTATCATACTACCACAGCTGTGAATGTGTCCAAGAATATTTGATGCGGATGCGTTGAAGTAAATTTCATCTTTCGTGCACAGGTAACCGTTTGGTGCCATCCTCACAGTGAATGTATTGGCGTTAATATATGGTTCTACCTTTGCAGTGTGTATGTCAAATTAACATTATGGGTTTAAGCTTTCTAGTACCGTATCTTTAGCGCACTGAATGTTTTTAATTAACAGTCGGGTACAGTTTCTGCACTGAAATGTCAAATTAATTAATGTGGACTTGTGTAAAGTCAAAGAAAAAAAAAATTAATTCTATTTTGCTCAAAGCACCCTACGATGTGTTTACATTTTTCTCAAGTAACTGTATGGAATTTAACTTAGAATATCTGTACGTGTGCGTTCTGTTTCTTTAAATTTAATTGACTTTTAACAATAGTTTTTTTTTCATTTGTTTTCCTGAAGTTAAAAATTCTGTAATGATGGGGGAAAGTTTGTAAAAGAAAAGGAATACACTAGACAGAGATTCAGTCTAATAAGAAGAGATAGCAGCAAAGATATAGGTGTTGGGCGAAAATACTTCAGATGTGGAGAAAAGCTGTCGAAACTGATAAGAGAAGAAAAATAGAGCTTGCACCTATAATGTATAAAACCTGAAAGCTGCAGGAAAGGAAGAATTTTTGTTTTAAAGAAAAGAGAATATTTCAGTTTTTGTCTATTGATGCGTGATATTCTCAACGCAACCGTCGTTTTCACTTCAGGGGTTCTCTTTGTTAAGATAAGGCTTTGTCAGGTGAAATCTGCGTTATCATTGACTTCACACGAGAATGCAGCTGGTGATGCACATAAATTATGAGTAAGAAAGTAACAATGTCTGGAGCTCACAGTATGTGTCTTGTGAAAGAGAAGATCTGAAAATATATAGGGCTGATAACTTTCGTAAATGGAATGGCGGGTTGAAAGTTATTCTATGTCTATTTGGGGGTTATGAATTAGAAGGTGATGTGAAAGTTGTTCTGTGTCTATTAGGAACTCGTGAATTAGAAGGTGGGATGAGTGATTTCTTGGGTCTCTTATTAGAGGCTGGTGAATTAGAAGGTAAGGTGAGTGATCTCTTGTCTCTTTTAGACGTATGAATTAGTAGGTAACGTCTAGTTGTCTTTGGTCGTCTTTTAGGGGCTCATGAGTTAGTAGATGACTTGAAGTTGTCTTGGGTTGTCTTTTAGGGGCTCATGAGTTAGTAAGTGACGTGAAGTTGTCTTGGGTCGTCTTTTAGGGGCTCATGCGTTAGTAAGTGGTGTGAAGTTGTCTTGGGTTGTCTTTTAGGGGCTCATGAGTGACGTGAAAAATTGTCTTGGTTCTTCTGTGGGCTCATAAATTATTAGGTGACACGAATGTTGTCTTGGATCTATTAAAAGGTAAAGGTACTCCCATAACAGAAACT
This sequence comes from Oreohelix idahoensis, assembly GCA_024509875.1. NCBI lineage: Eukaryota > Metazoa > Mollusca > Gastropoda > Stylommatophora > Oreohelicidae > Oreohelix > Oreohelix idahoensis. The sequence continues at coordinate 26,252 of JAMPIV010013565.1, forward strand.
GCCATAGGGGAGTTAAGTGTTAAAGATTTCACTATACTAGGTCCAGCATCGAGAGGGGGAGTGACCAGTTCCCTCCCTGTCTGCCTTTTTCTTCCCTAACTCAAGAGCTAAGTTTTGGATCTCTTAGAAGCTCTTAAATTATTAGGTGACGTGAATGTTTCTTGGGCCCATGCTTCTTCTTTAAGTACACTGCCTATTGGCGTAGGAGATCATGTCTCTCGACAACTTCCTGTCGCCAGTACAATTTATCAATTCTCTTGTTGACCTCCTTCCAGGCTACGATGTCAAACAATCCACTATTTGCTCTCTTTGTCTTCCTCAATCTTTTTTTCCTTCAATCTTATCTGTTATAACGATATATTCCAGCTTTCCTCTTCTCATAACATGACCCATAAAAGTGGATTGCTTCTTTGTAACTTGTGAGATACGGTTCCTTTGTGCATTGGCCTCTTTCATGACAACTTCATTACTCTTTCTGGCTGTCTATGTTATTTTTAACATATAAACTAGCAATAACCCGTCAGAATTGACAGGTTTTTAATTGCAGCCATCTTATCCTTTTGATCCATAATAATAAGTCTGCAATACTTTAAATTTAAATTTTGTCTCGAAGAAACAATCAAAAACCTACATTTTAAGGTTATTTTTAAGAATATTTTGTCTCGAAGAAACAATCAAAAACCTACATTTTAAGGTTATTTTTAAGAATGAGTTAAGTTAAATCCGTTTCCCGAATGAATCTGGACAGAAGAGTATCTTGATTGTCTTGTAGTAAAATCTGCGAGATAATCGCTCATTTCAGTAAGGTTTTAGTACTATGATAATAAATACTCCCGCCCGTATGTGTCTGACTATAATCCTCTCACACGCCAGCATCGCGCTGAATTTTGTGCCATGGTAATGCTTAGAAACGATCCCGCCGTTTAAACCTACTCTATTTCCTTGTGACGTACAATTAACATTTTTAACATTTTGCCCGATCTGATAGAGACTGCGGCAAGACTTATAATTAACGATCTTCCAGAAATGTGCTGCCAAGTTACTGTCTGAATTAACGTAATACTTTAACTTTAACGCCTCTAATAGTAGTAACCCTTACATTTTTTGGTAGTGTAACACGAGACAACAGTAATAATTAACGCCAATTCTAACACCCGCCGCGCAAAACCCCGCTTCGCTTGACACGCGGAGGGATTGGCCCGATGATATATACACACAGACAGTTTAAATTCTCGCCGAGTAATGTATTTCTGACGTCACTCAAACAAGTTAGTTATTTGAATAAAAATTCTAGATAGAGATGGGGGGGAGGGGAAGATGGCCGACTTGTGTAAAATTTATATTTGACGATTGACAGTGACAAAATTGAAAATCTAAACCATAATGAATCTGACCATAAAAATCATATGGTAGTATAGCTTAGAGTCCCCTGAGCAAAAATGTGTTTTAAAAAATATGGTAGTCCAAGTATTATCCAAGTTATTGAGATAATACTATATGTCTAGTAACACTAAGACGGACAGACTGTGGTTCCTGCTTGTTTTTTTCATAACGTTAGTGGGGACGCCAGCTTAGAAAGAGGCATGGTAGTAATTCAAATTCTATTAGTTGGTATAGGAGTGAAAGGGGAGAGATAGGAAAAATGTAACTAAAAACGGAACATCTTTTTCTATTGGGCATAACTAACGCAGACTGACCAATCGACTACCAGACACAGAGTTTGTTTGGAATTTGTTTTTGTTTTTCAAAAACTACATTTGAATTCTGGTAGTCGCAAGTTTTCCATTGGCCAGTGCTAATAGATATTAGCAAAAAGCTTTCAATGCTCATCGCCAGTTGACAAAAACTTTTTCTATCAAATACGCTGAGATCAGCTGTGTTAATTTATAAAATAAAGAATTAATTACAGTCTGGGCAGGGCAGAGAAAAACTGAGGCCATTCTTTGCAAGTCAGCGTTATTTGTTACTATTTCTTGAAATTGTGGTAAGAATGCTTTATGTATTAATATGTTTATTACAACTGCCAAAGTTAGATACTGCTATTGGGAAAAGTGAAGGACATGCCGGGAGCAGACATTGTTGAGTCCTCACATTGAACTGTATCTAACTGTGGTATATTGTCATGATTTTGTTTTAATATTATTGTATTAGAATATGTTAGTAAGCCTCCGTGTTCCATGAACACTGTTCAACATGCCTGGAGCGTTTATAATTTAAAAAAAAAAGAGCAAATCATACAAAAGGAAATGTGGTTACTCCACGTTATTGTATTGAGGAAAACTATGTAAAAGTACAGTGGCGTATCTGCCATAGAGACCTGAGGTGTGGTCACAGCAAGGTGTGAGTCATATAAAATTAGGGGCGAGTGCACCAGTATGCACGCGAGGCTGACCCCATACCACCATATGTAAATAATAATAATAAAGTGTGATCAGATATAAAAAGGCCAGGGTGTCTTTTTATTGCAGAGGTTTTATTTCCTGTTACCAGCCGGTGACAGGAAACCTGATGAGTGAGTGTAACGCCAACAAGTCTCCGGTAAAACGTTTATGCTGTCAGCAGATAGCTGGAAGAGCTTGTGCGTGTTGAGATATCTATATTTTCTGCAACTTCATACTGAATTATCCTTCTACAAAGAATCCCAGGTGATGTGTTAGCATCTGGGTATATCTGACACTTCAGTTACAATAAACTTTGGTATTTCCAATCATACCCAGGATTTTATGGGGGGGGGGGGGGGTGATGAAACTACAGCCCCTCCTAACAAGTGACAAACACTATTAGATAATAAGGTTGTAATCTGTGAATACACCAACAGGAGAGATAGAGTGACATTATACTTATTGGACAAAGTGTCCACATATTTTAATTAATTCTTTTTATGTAAACTATCTTTTCCTCATTTTCAAAGACCTGTCCAAAAGAGATGGCGGGACAGGCAGATTAAATTGTAAAAAGAAAATATTCTATTTTAAAGAAAAACCTTAACCACTGTTTTCTTCAGTTCCTTATAGTGAGTTAAAGTGTTTTGTGTTTATGTACCATCATTTTCATTTCTCCCCTAGACATTAGGTACATCATACACCAGACACTAGAGCCAAAATAGTGACCGTGTGAGATCTAGGGAGGTAGCGTTAGGTTCCCTGCAAATACATCATTATCATCTATTAGAGTCAGGGGCCTACATGTGCTTGACCTCACACGGTTAACACAGACACAGATTTCTTTCCTTTTAGGTATAACATCATAACCTCCCCAGCAAATTAAACTTGCTACATGTCTGTTGATTTAATCTGCATCTCCGCACCTTCCTGTCTCCAGTTCATGTACTGTTTATCAATTGTGTTGTTGGCTTTTTTTCCATAATCAAACTGTTCATGCACACCGTCATTTGCGCACTTTTCTATTTTCGGGAGAGTACATATAAGGGGAACAATACAATTCTTATCTAACTTTCAACCACAGTTGCACCCCTTAGCTGTGGTTGAAAGTTAATGTACTCTCTCGAAAATAGAAAAGTGCGCAAATGACGGTGTGCATGATGTGACCGACCGACGTACTTACGGCGGGAATTATAGTATTGGATACTTAGACATATATTTACCTCTAAACAGAGCTATACCTTATAAGAACGATTTCGTTGGATTACACCAACTGGGGGCTTGAACGGGCTAAACCATTGCTTAAATCCTTCACAAAAGGCGACGGACCAGATACAATGCGTTAATAATTGTTCAGCCCAATGCAACATTGTTCGTGACTTCTGAAAATATCTTGTGAATTCTCCCTTAAGGTAGAGGTGTCGTTAATCTTCTATCTACAACTCTGCCAATACATTGGAAGCCAGTATTAGGTACTCTTGAGTTTTGGTCACTGTTGGACCACTACTGCAAAGCAGGGGAGGCAATCTGTGACAGTGGTGGTGGTGATGATGATGGTTGTGGTGGTAAGGATGATAATGATGGTATGTTTGGGGTGATGGTAATGATGATGATGATGTTGGTGGTGGTAATGATGATAATGATGGTGTTGGTGCTAATCATGGTGGTAGTGATGATGATTATGATGATGGTGATAATAATGATGAGCAGCCTTGTCCAAATATTCACAATACACATACACACTAAACTTTGTTTTTGTTTCAAAGACATGTTTATAGTAAAACAGCAATGAAGTCATATTTTAAAAAAATTAATAATTAGATAGATCATCTGAGTTTGTAAAAGTCTCATTTTCTAATTTCATTTGCTTGCTAGCGCTCTTCATTCACTTCAGCTTGATCATTAGATCTTGACACACGAACTGGTTCAACCTTTTTCAGACAGGCACCAACAGAGGGCTTTTAACGAAACTTTTGTATTTGAGATCTCTCAGAAAAATGGAGCAGACGGGATTTGAAAGGGGATTGTCACGTGTTAAAATACTCAGACAGCTGTGATTGATCGTCTCTAGCTTGGTACTTCAGATTACTTGAACATGAGTTAAGCTGGCGGCGAAGGGCGCTCATCCTTACGGCGCGGGTTCTGAAAAGTGTACCGTAATTCTCTTAATTGGTGCAGGAGGATTTTGTTGTTTATTGTTTCTGCCACAAAAGGCGCTCTGATTTTGATAACGTGAAGACAAGTGGAAGGATCATCTGTTTAATAACATTAATATCTTAAGTAATCTCATGAGAGTCAATTATTGTTGAATAATTTTTTATTATTTCTTATTACTGTGACGAAATCAGTCGTGCAATTTTCATAACTCTCATTCACTCCGAGAGTACCTCTACATTTCTTCATTTTTCTTACTCATCGCCCCATTATTTGGCATATTTATTGCCCTTACCTTCTTTTACTGTGACCACTCCCCAGGCGTATGTACGTTCTTCCAGGTGAACTGTGGTATTATCGTAACAATACCCAGTCATTATCACCGGTCAGCGGTAATACGTTTATCTGTTTGAGTCGCCGGTCACAATTGATAGGAGACGATTTTCGTTAGACACAATATGGTCTCGTACGAGGATGAATAGGAAGCCAATATTGTCTTTCTGAGAGAGCCGTCTGAGGTGTGCGGAAACACAGGCGTTAATGAGATAATCGTTTCCACTGGGCCCGTCTCGGTATCAATATTACCGATACCCTGTCTGGGGAAGACAATATTTGAAGATAGTATCTGGACATCAAATAATTTCCCAGATTTGTTTGTGAGTTGGCGGAAATATTACGGCATATTGAAAGAGGTCACGAATTTCAAAATGTAATATTTTAAAACACGCGGGGGAGATTATGAATTTAAACACCCCAACCAGTTCTAATGGCAACGGGCTGATCACCTGTTTGCTAGTCAATTTGATTACGGAAACAATGGCAAGTCGATTAATTTGTCGTTGCCCTAAAGATGCCATTAGGCATGATGGGTTACAGCGGCAAAGAAATCGATTTGTTGTTGCCCTAAGACGCCACTAGGCGTACTGGCCACCGACTGCTTTGTCGGTTGGTGGCTAAGGATGGAAGAAGAAGAAGAAGAAGAAGAAGAACCAGTTCTAAAGAGCTTACCATTGGTCTGATTTGAGAAGCCGGAATAAATAAGGAATCTCTTTGGAAAATATGGCGGAAGTGTGATAAACGAGCGCCAAAACCTTATCGTTCTATCTTTTCCTACATCTTTCTTATTTTATTTTCTCAGACATTGTGCTCTTTCATCCCACATTTGCTATTTCATCTTTTTTGATTACTCGCATCTGGTATCTAAAGAACCACATTTGTTCTTTCATCGGTGGTCTCTTGATTCAGTTTCCCCACCTTGTTAAACACACCTGGTCTCATCCTAATCTTGTGATACCCCTACGTGGTCATAAACGATTTCCTTTGATACGGAATTCCATACCACCTTGGGCTATTGTTAACTACGAAGAGAACGTGGCTGACACAAAAGATTAGTATCTTTATTGCTCGGCAGCTGTCCATACAAGCGACGGATCACCACATTGGCACAGTAGCACTTGAGCGGCGTCATTACACAAATGTTGGTTATTTTTGGAGAAGTTCCTCGGCGAAGAAGTCTTTTCAGGCTGTGTAAACAAAGAATAGCCCGACACGTCAAAATGACTCGTGAAGGACGACAGGCATTTACATGCAAGAGACAAGGGACAGCCAGATTTGTGACAGAGGACGGGTGGGTTTTTCTAGCCGACCAATCAGCAAACACCGGGCGGTCTGAACCCACTTTTAGACTGTCAGGAGACATGAGAGATCCTAGGTCTGGGTTGCAAGATGCACGCCTGGTAATTGGTTGAGGGGAGGAGTTAGATTATCTCGGACACATTGGCTAACCCAGCGATAAATTTTACTGCACACCTCGTTAGAGATCAGTGCAGTTTTCAACATTGTGGTGTAGAGAAATCCCTAAGCATAGCCGGCAATTAATTCAGTGTGGATAAAATAATTCATATCTGTGGAGTATTGTGTTCTTAAAGGATTTTGCGAAGGGAAAAGAAGGTTAGTAGATCTTATACAGATTATTAATACTTTTTTCTTATTCTTTAGTTATTTATCTTAGCCGTCTAGCTAAAAGTGCGACAGCTAGTTTTTCAATTAATTCTTCAAGTACATGACTTATTAAAATCAGAAGATTTTCCTCTAGGATGATAGGCTGATAGGAAGTAATTAATAGTTCATACGTCACCTTTTACTTTACCTTCATCTAGCTTGTTAAATCATCATCATTGTCTACCATACGCACACACTCGCATGCACAATATATTTAACATCTTATAGATCAATAGTGAGAAGTAGAATAAATGAAAGTCACCCAGTGATATTAAGTGTGAAAACTTACGAAGACTTTTGTGTGTCTTCAGTCCATCAGAAGTCTGAGTCTACACGCTACGTATCTGACGTCTAACCAGAAATAAGTTATCAAAACGGACATTTGGTTTGCAGAATTCGTCATAGGACATTCTTCGTTCCTCACTTAAAAAGGAATATTTCTCGCCACGCTCAAGATGGTGTACGCAGCATTTTTCGTCAACATATATCACATGCGCACAAGTTCAATACATAGTTATAACAAGTTCAAATCACTCGAAAGCTTACTACAGGAGTCAAGCTAAAGCTCACAGTTGATTACTCATATCTAGTTCAGCTCCATCGGTTGCGTACTATCTGAAGTCAAGCTAAAGAGCTCAAAAGTTGAATCTCATATTCATACCAAGTGCAACACACTCCTAAGCGCATTCTATGAAGCAGACTCCAAAGTATATTTTATGAATCACAGTTACATACTCAAGATCAGTGGTGGCCAAGCTAAGGTTGGCCGAGAGCCAGATTATGGTAAAGGGTAACACCAGGGGGCCAGACCTATAAAATCCTTAAAAAATAACGTTCTGAGATTTAGTTTTACACATATAATGAACCACGTACAGAATGCAACGGCAAACTACTGTACTGCACATCTGCCAAGACATGTATACCAGTCTTCGGACTGAAATTACTGTAAAAAAAAATATAATGAATCTGTTGTTTTAATTTGTTTTGTAATTTGTAATATGACATGTAATTATTTATTTCAAACAAAACATTTGTGTGTTATTTCATTGTGAAGAGTGTGGCTTATCAAAACATTTCACCAGTGATTTGAAGTCTACTTCCATTTGTGACGTAGCAATTCTGAAAACATGGGATAATACAGAGTCAGTTAATCTGTTTCTGGTCTTGGATTTGATAAGCTTCATTGCAGAAAATGTTGTCTCACAAAGATAGTGCTACCAAATATAGAGCACACTTTTAGGGCCCATTTTCTCAGAAGTGGGTAACGTTCCACTGGTAGTAATTTCCACAAATCAGCTCCAGTTGCTTCTGTTGTGTTGATGAATGGGTCACACTGGCGTTCACATAACTGTAATTGTAGTTCTGCTGGCTGAGACTCCACTGTGCACTTGAATGGGTTGTTAAAAAGTTCCATTTGTGGACGAAACATCTCAACATCTTGAAATCGACGATCAAACTCAGAAATCAGCTGTTCATTGTAATCTGTGTGCCTCCTGAAGTTAACACTCTCTTTCTCAGACAGCTGTTATACTTAACACACTTCACAAGACCAACTGCGCACCTCAACTCCTTCCTATAGAAATGTACCTACCATCCACCCCCACTCCCACGATCACTTTCCCATACCGATGGATCTCAGAGACTTCCGACCGCAGAAAAGATGTCGTTGCTTTCAGTTTCTCATTATAAAAGTAGGTACCGACACTGTCTTCGCCTGTCCACGTGCACGATCAGAGATTTGACGTTATCATTTCCGTTTTGTCGGCACTATCTAGTAGAGCTCAATTGGTATGATAGAGAGAGAGAGAGAGAGAGAGAGAGAGAGAGAGAGAGAGAGAGAGAGAGAGAGAGAGAGAGAGAGAGTTGGTGGTTTTCTGGGAGGTGGGGAGATGTTAATCGTACATTTTGGGTCTTTTTGGTTTTGTTTCTAGTGCCTGTGCGTGCTGTTTTGTAATATTTTTTTAGCACAGTGGTCGGAGTATACAGTAATTTTCAATCAACAATAAGAGGCCGGCCAAAATAGGTTGGCGGGCCGGTCAAAACTGGTTGGCGGGCCGGATCTGGCCCGCGGGCCGTAGTTTGGCCACCTCTGCTCAAGATAATGAATCTACATATCACTAACATGTCGTGAAGATATCCAGTCTGGCCAGTACCCTTCGGAGATTAGACAACCGACATTTTTCATATGACAACTGTTACCTGTTGACCAACGCTATAGACATAATATCAAACAGTGAAGGACAATATATATCGTCAACGTTCTCAGAACAAAAGTTTTCATCAGAGCGTCCTCGAATTAGAGATACCCCACTCGACATAACTTATACCTACCTGGGACATTCTATGCACACATGTTAATCATCCTGTCCGGGGGAAGTATTTAGAGACACATGGACTGTGTAGATTACTTACCATTTTGGTAATACGTATCATATCACATCATCATCATTTCGCTTTACACAAGCTCATTCTTTATTAACTACTACTTAATTAACTACAATATTAATATCTCATCTGTGTGTTTTGTGTGAATCGTATTTTACCATTATCACGTTCTAACCATTACTAACCCTATATGTGTAGGTATTTTATTAATAAATCCAATAATCGTTTGATCATTATCTAGTTTGTTAATGTATCACTCGTGCTGTCGGTGTTAAATATTTCCATATAGGAACATTTCTACACTCAGATGAGGTTGGGGGCTTTTTCTGTTACGGGATCTAAGGGCAGAAGCTAAGGTCGTGGAGAAACAGAACTCTTTCCATAATTAATAGAAAACACTGTCCAGTGGAAAGCATTCGCATTCCCTTCTTCTTGTCCCTATCTCGAATAGGTCTTTATTCTTTCTTAATGAGCCAATTTCTAGAGAACTTCTACCTAATTTCTCAAAGGCTATTCCTGGCGAAAACTGCTGTCGTTGTTGCCCTAATACTCACCACACGACAGGAAGTACCATCCGAGATTTGAACTGGAAACTGAGAATATAATATAGTGAAATCGGAGTCACAGATCAGACAGCCTCGCAACTTCAAGCTAGCAACTCTCAAACGCCAGAAAGAGAAGGATCGGACAAAGGATTCCAAACTTAAAAGTGACAGATAGAAAGTATTTTGGCAACTTAGAACTTAAAAAAAGTAAACCCACATTTTAAATACGAAGTTTGGATACCTAAGGTATCAGATCACCCGCCATAAGAGGAATTACTATAATTTCCCAGACCAAGTGATTCGCAGAACACCCGTCATAAGAGAAGTCACTAAAATTTCCAGGCCAAGTGATTCGAGAGCATATAACCTAAATTGCTCGTGTCCATTCTAACCTGTGCGAGGAGATCGTAGATTCCCAAATTTTTGGGTTAGTGGTTACAAGCTATCAGGCGATGTGAAGTACTAACGTTACTACGCCGCTAATGTGAGAGAGAGCATCAACACTGACCGCCTACATTGGACGAGTTATGTGGAGAAGTGCTGTCATCCCCAAAAAGAAGTGACGGAAACCACGGCGATAGGACTCACCTAAAGTTGACTTCCTGTAAAAAAAAGACATCAGCAAAACTGACTTTTATCACTCCCCAACTAAGTCTCTATGAAGACGCTTTCATCTAAAATGTCACCATCTTTCCATATTAATTTTAACTGTGAAAGGCTAATTCACTATTAAATTTGTTACATGTTATTTTAAAACTAAACAAACATAGTTGATTCAGTTATTACATGTATGAAAGCAAACGTATGAGCCAAAAATATATATATATATATATATATATATATATATATATATATATATATATATAGATATATATATATATATATATATATATATATATATATACACACACACACACACACACACATATATATTTACCCCTAAACTGAGCTATACCATTACAAGAGGAAATTCGCTGAATTAACTCAGCTTAAATCCTTCACAAAAGGCGACGGATCAGATATAAGTTAACAATTTTTCAGCCCAATGCAACATTATTCTTGACTTCTGAACATATATTGTGAATTCTCCCTTAAGGTAGAAGCGTCATTACCCTTCTTTCTACATCTCTGCCAAGAGTAATCTTGTGCGAAGGTAGACAACATTTTTTGACGACTCATTTAGATACTCTTGATTTTTGGCTACTGTTGGACCACTACTGCAAAGTAGGGGAGGCATTCCGTGACAATTACCAGCCTTCCATGAATAGTTTCATGTCATATTAAGTACAGAAAGTGAATAAATATTACACACACAAAAGGTATGTTTCAAGCACTCGTGAGAAATAAAAAAGTAGAAAACTAGACAACAGAAAAACAGTAGAATTGATATGCTCGCCGGAGAATCGAACCCAGGACCATCCGAACGGCAACATCGCCTAGCTACGGAAGCAAATAACATTATCCCCCATGCCAACTAGGCACCACTCTTTATTTGTATATTTATAGAAAGCGTTGGTTTAAAACAAGCGTCGGCGACGCAGGAAATGTCTCGATCTATTTTAGGAACACTGCGCTTGCTAAAGATCTACCTTGCTTAATTGATTTTTTTTTTTTTTTTTTATGTTGCTCAAGTTGGACTCGGCTGGCAGTATCAGAGGAGTAGGATCTGATCATCTCCCGGCAAAAATCCACACCAGTGGCCATTTTAATGGTCTTGAACACCAGGGTCCCATCAACATCTAGGTCACTATGATCAGATCCTGCTCTTCTGATACTGCCAGCCGAGTCCAGCTTGAGCAACGTCACATTCACTGTATGGGGTGTCTCGAACCGGCGATCTTAACAACCTTCAATCCTTTGTCTGAGGTGACGCATTCAACTCCTATTGTATTTCTCCGTAGATCAAGTTGTTTAAAAAAATCAATTTACTTAATTTTTTATATTTATTTCTTTTGTTTCTTTCTGTATTTCCAACTCATGCTGTCCTCTTCTATCTCCAGTGCTCACTATTATTACATTTGGGTAGTTTCTTTTTTCAGTTTCGTTTCTTAGATTCTTAGCATCTACTGTTTACATCCGGAAATGGCAGCCATTTCATTATCACATGGTGCAATCTCCCTTCGGCGGTCGTGATAGGTCTTAGCTGCCTTTAGGAAGTACCTAGTTTTTATATTTATTTTTTTTTAGATTATTTTTTGTCCTACTAAACTTTCACTTTCTTTCCTTTCCTTGACGAAGGTCTTGTGACCGCAACGTTGGCTATTTTCTGTTTCTACTGTCCTCGTAAGACGAATCATCTTTGTCGATATTTTTTTCATACTCATCCAGCGTACTCCACGTCTTACTGCAGTTCCCCTCAGCTTCCTTGACTAAATAAATTTTAGTGGGCTAGCTTATGAGTTTTACAACAAAGGCGGAAAAAAGTACCGTTGCCGCGGTTTTAAATGCCGGCAGGGAAATACAGTTCGAAATGTCCACAGTTTGAAGATCTTCATGTTTTTCCCGTCTCCACGCCTAGATATCTATTAAAATATTCCCCATGCTCTACCCGCAGATGCGATCGACCCGTTCCGACCTCTGCCTTAGTAGATCAGAAAAAGGGCATTTACTACTGGGATTCTAACTTATCTTCTGCACATTTACACCAACATATTCTCCAGTTCTTGTCACCAGTTTCAAGCGAAATTCGCAGATTTTAATAACTAGGAAAATGTCTATTGATTTCACAGACTTAAAATCAGCCCTTTCTTTCCTGTGAATAGTGAGAGACAGAAGTGTTTACATTAATTGTACCATTATGGCAGGCTGTCGTGCTTCCGTCAATTATCACCCGAGCTTTCTGATACTGCTTCAGGTCGTTCAGGTCAGCGTTGACAGATGCCTTTTGTCACAATTTCCGTCGCACGGCGCAGAAGAGTTTCTGCCTGAAAACTGAGAAGCTGATTTTACTTTCCCAGTTTCTTGTTTGAGAAGAAAACAATGTTCTTTTTTTTTTTTTAGTCGTTCGGTCGTTCTAAGTACACCAACATTAGGCGACATGTTAAGTAGTGTTGACATTCGTCTTGCTCTGTACTGCTGATAGTAGTTGTGGTTCGAGTCATCTTGACATGTCATGTGTTGAGTTTGCGTGATAATATAAAGATAATGAGTTGGCCGAATTTTGTTTCATTTTTAAAAAAACTATTCTATAATATTATAATAATGTTCTTTTCTTGATTCATATTGACTCCATTATCTTCTGCAAACTACAGGGTTCGTCTTAGATGACTTGTGATTTGAACGTGAATGTTCTTCAATAAAGTTCATTTCTTCTGTAATTACTATAATGTCTTTCGTTTTCTTTGAGTTAATATAATAATGGTAGAGTGTTCATAGTTTACCAAGGTTAAACTGCATCAACCACAGTAACACGAATAAGTGAACTGGTTTTGAATATAAATTCAAAGAATTCTTCAGTGAATAAGTCTGTTGAAGACGACTCCATATAATTTATTCCGATAACGCACAATGAATGTGAAGAACGCATTTTATATTATTTCACATTGAAAGATAAGTTAACCATCACGTTTGTCTTATATACGTGCGGCCTTTCATGACTACCATTACAGATTTTGCAATAAATAATTTATTTATAAAGATAACATAAGTGTGATATATCAAAATGTGAAGAAATGAAACCCCTATATCATGCACGTAACTAAATTGTTCAGTGGTTTTAAACATGCATTCAGCTATAAATTTTCGCTATTGACGGGGATCGATCATCGGCCTCTCTAGAAGGCCGCTCGTATACTAAGAGTTAAAGCTCTCGGCATAACCGTTAAAAGTAAAGGCTAGAATGTTTCTTCTTATTCCACGAATACTATCGTGTTAAAATGCTCCTACAGTGTCAATATCTCTGTACTATTCTTAAGCCACTTACTAAGGCTAATGTTCACTGTTCATTTTCAGAGTTCCATCTTAATATATACTACTCGTCAAAAGTCAAGGACCACCCTATTATTTTCAATACACTTTTATATAAGCGCATAGAATGATTAAATGAAGGAAGTTTTTAGTAAAAATGGGTGCAATATCTTCCTCTGACAGTCCTCTATGCACGTTAAGCATAAAAACAACTCACCGACAACCATGGTAATCACGTGCAGTTTGGTTTGCTGACCATAAATTCACATTATTAATCTGTTTTTTTCAAACTTCCGTACAACCAAACAGGTGAAGTAATCGTGCTGATTGACATTCCACGTGCAATGGCGACTTTTCGTGAACAGAGTTCACTCTTAATTTGTTTTACAATCAGCAGACTTAGGGTAGTTTCATCATTTGCAAAAACCATGCCACCGAGAAGAAGTCTTGACACCTTACAAAGAATGAGGGCTATAGCGTGGGTTGAAAGTGGTTTATCTGTCCGTGAGGTTGCTAGACGGCTTGCAGTGTCACACTCTACTATCCAACGAATTTTGGAGAGATTTCAGGCCACAGGAAGTGTGAAGGATCGCCACCGGCCAGGTCGCCCTAGATGCACCAATAGACATGATGACCGGTACCACCTTGTTGTCAGCCCTGCGCCATCGCACAGTGACTTGTTCCACTCTAAGATGTCAGCTGAGACAAACTGTAAACGTTAATGTCAGTCAAAGCACCATTCGCAGAAGTTTACATGAATTTGGATTGGCTGCTCGACGTCCTGCAGTCAGAATCCCTCTTACTCCTGCTCATCGCAGAGCCCGTGTTGCTTGGTGTCGCGAGCACATCCGATGAACAAGGCAACAATGGAGTCATGTTCTTTTCACTGATGAATCTCGCTTCACTGTGTCATTCAATGATGGCAGGATTCGAGATTGGAGACGACCAGGAGAGCGATTTACTGATGACACAATTCGAGAGGTGGATCGTTATGGTAGGGGTTCTGTCATGGCCTGGGGAGGCTTCTACAGACACGGCAGGACCCTACTCTACATCATCCAAGGCAACTTGACCGGCCCAAGATACTAGAACGAAATCTTGAGACCAATTGTTCAGCCTGCTCTGGAGGCCATAGGTGGTAATGCCATCCTCCAAGATGATAACGCTCGACCCCATCGAGCTCGTGTGGTGAATGAGTTTATTCAGCAACATGGGATCATCAGGATGGCGTGGCCAGCTCATTCACCTGACCTTTCTCCGATTGAGCACCTCTGGGATGTTCTTGGTCGAAGATTGTCAACAAATCACCCCCTGCCAATGGATGTTGCACAGCAGACTGCATTTCTGCTTCAGGAATGGCAAGCTGTTCCTCAGGATACTCTTCGGACCCTTGTGGACTCGATGCGTCCATGCTCTCTTGAATGCCTTGCTGCAAACGGTGGTCATACCCGATTTTGAAATGTCTATTTGTCCAATATCTATTGTGTGACTTTGGAAAAGGTGGGTGACACACTTCACAGCTTCATTGCGTTTGAATGTGTGTTTCCATTTCTTTACGTGACATGTCAATTTGGTATTCAATAAATGCCGTTTTGAGTGATACCAATTACGTTTATATCAGATTTGTTTTATGGTTTCTACCAAGGTTTTTCTAAGTGGCCCTTGACTTTTGACGAGTAGTATATTACTCCATATTTTGGCATCTCACGCCATCTTTTATTCGCCATATATTTGCCTTCAGTAAAAAATACACAAGTAGCCGCAATACTGGTATCTCCCGAATACCTAAATTGACTCTGCGTTTTTAATATTAACGCTTAATTACTTTTACGGACTCCCAGGTCCTTGTCTGCTTATTCATATTCAAGTGTCCAACGACACATACATTTATCAACACTGTGAAGTGGCTATACCACACATAGAAGGCTTAACATATTCTATCTGCCAATTTATCCAAAGTGTCACTCGACACATATATTAAGGAACACTGCGAAGTGGTTATACCACACTTAGAAGGCTTAACATAATCTATCGGCTTAAAGCCTAAACACAAACCGTTATATGTCACGGAATTGCCTGCCCTGCTTTGCAGTAATAGTCCAACAGTTGCCAAAACTCAAGAGTATCTAATCTGGGTCTTCAAAGGTGTCTACCTTCGCACAAGATTACTCGTGGCAGAGTTGTTGATAGAATGATAATGATGCGTCTATCTCAAGGAAGTTTTCATAAAATATTTCAGAAGTCAAGAACAATGCTGGGAGCCGCGCTGGTGTAGTGGTTACCAAACCGCGCTGGCGACCGGGTGACTCAGGATCAAACCCGGGAGAGGACATTTGAAGATTTTCATCGACTGGGATTTGGACTGGATTAACTCGAGCCCTGGCAACGACATTTGAAGGAGTGTCGTCGACCAGGGACTGGTGGCTCCTGAGCCGACCCAGCTGTAATGGGTACCTCCGAAATCGGCGAATATCTGCCTGAATGGCGAGGGACACCTGTCTCTGGGGAAAAAATGGATACTCACGTAAAAATTAGTCTCAGGCTAGACATACAGGTTAGACATACTAACCTGAGATTTCGCCTCGAGTAATAGCGGGCATACGAAAAAAAAAAAGAAAGAACAATGCTGCATTTGGGCATTTGATATATCTGATTCGCCGCCTTTTATGAAGAATTAAGCAATTATTAATTTCAGCTCGTTCAAGCCCCCACCCTTATTTACTCAATGGAATTCTTATTATTATGGTATAGCTCTGTTTAGAGTGTGTTTAGTTAATTGACGGAGACAAACATGCAATACATCCAAAATCTTTAAATCGACGTTAAATTTGTATATTTCCAAATAACAGATTTAGTAATCAACTATGTTTTAACAGTTGAAAAAATGGAATAAACTTTAACAGAAAATACTCATCATCGTCTGATGGTAGGAGGTTTTATATAAGAAGGCAGCTTTTAAGTTTGACTTAGCTGCAAGTGGTAGGTTCTGCTCCCACTGGGTTTTTTGTTTGGTTCTGTGCAGATAGGTCACTGGAGTTCTCACGTCTCTGGTCAAGATTAAAGGCGCAGCACGTTCCCAGTAAGATCAGGGAGTAACTGCAAAGCTGGTCCCGCGTCTCTAAGGCCATCTGATGAACGTGTCTATTTCTACGTCAGTCCACTTCTACCTTCACTTTGTTTCAGAGATTAGTACCCGCAATCTCTCCGAAGACGGCGAGTATCTGCCTGAATGGCGAGAGGACACTTGTCAGCGTACAGGGAAAATAGGATACTCACGTAAAATCAGTCTCAGGTTGGACATACTAACCTGAAATGTCACCTCGAGTAATAACGGGCGTACATTAAAGTACCCGCAACTGGTACCACCAACAAGCCAATTTTGGCTCACAAACTGTTTGCTCAGAGGAATAAAGGCACTGGAAACCCCCTACTTACACGTGTTCTTATGTGACAGTACGGACTGTTACGTCAGATTAACACTAAGGTGCTGCCACTTAATTATAGTTAGGGTAAGAATACTTAGCAAGATTAAACACTAAGTATTTGAACGTGTCTAGTTAGTGTAATAACACTAGTCACATATCCTATGGGTGATTTAATTAAAGTGTTCAGAAATGACGTCATCGAACTTGGGGTAGAATTGCCCAGTAGTTAGGACGGAAGTAATGGTTTGAGAAAAGGGGGGGGGGGGGGGGTAAGTGAGTTGTTTTGGGCACGAGACGAGCGAGGCAGTGATTTTTGTGTTTGGACCATCTTGTAAGTTGGAGGGCTGTGTAATATTTCATGGGATGACTGGTTGGTATACCACAGAAGCACATGTATTTATGAACTATTATGAAGTTGTCAGAGTGTGCAGACACTAAATAACGGTATTCATTCCTTCCTAATTAGTCCAGCTTGAACTTATTTCCTGAACGTCAGTAGGAAGTGTCGTTTGTTTACATCCGGTAATAGAGAAAAGAATATTACCATATTTTCGACGATCTTACAGTCTAAAACATAAACACAGTTACGAGTCTCCAAAAGAACCACCTGGGTTATGTTCCAATTCATATCTGTAAGCACCACCTCTGGCAGTCGCCAGTAAAACAACAGATGAACATTGATAAAAGATTCCACCCATTTCTCACCTTGTCACACTAGACTTGATTTGTCGCCGTGACCTAGCCCGGTCACATCTAACTTGATTTGGTGCCGTTCCCACCCACTCTCCCGGCCACATAAATTGATTTGGTGCCCGTGACCAGCTCGTAACTGTTTTTTATGATGGATTCACCCATTCAACAGCTAGAGCATCAAGTATTTTTGTTGCAAAAGAAAAACCACCTGGTTTTAACAACAATTGTCACAGCAACAAACAGCTGCTGGAAGGGCACACTGGAACAGTCTCAATAAAAGACACTGTCGCATTGCAGTGAGAAACGTTATCAATATAATAAAACAAGGAAAGATAATTGAAATAAATAATGTTACGAGTGACCAACAAAGATGTATGATAACGACAGAAGATGGACTAAGAGCATATATAAAGCCAGTAACACAGTGGAAAAAAACCTTTAACAGACGTTATCATTCCTGTTCCATCGCTGAGGTTCATATCCCTCCACCTGAGCTGTACTCACGTATCATCTCCTGTGATGCTCGCTTGGCTGAGTTACCCTCCGTTACTCCAGGCCCCTCTCATGCTTCGCCTCAGCATGATATTATTGTACATCCTATTACTGCCACAACCTCTGTCCATACCTCCCTTCCTCCCCCTGTTCACCTCTCTTCTAATCCCACTTTTCCTCCCTCTGTTCACCTCTCTTCAGACCCCGATTTTCCTCCCCCTGTTCATCTCTCTTCTGATCCCACTTTTCCTCCCCTGTTCACCTCTCTTCTGACACCGATTTTCCTCCCCCTGTTCACCTCTCTTCTGACCCCGCTTTTCCTCCCCTTGGTTATTTTCCTCCGCCTCCCTCCGACCTTGATACAGAACCCGAGTCTGACTCTTCAGATGTTGAACCTTCTCTTCCTCCTTATGGTTATTTTCCTCCACCTCCCTCCGACCTTGATACAGAACCTGAGTCTGACTCTTCAGATGTTGAACCGTCTCTTCCTCCTTATGGTTATTTTCCTCCCCCTCCCTCCGGTTATTTTCCTCCCCCTCCCTCTGATCTTGACTCTTCCCCCGATTATTTTTCTTCTCATATTGAATCTGATGTTCCTCTTCCCTCAGCTCGTTTTCTCTCTAAACGTCGTTCTCCAACCTTCATTTACGATTGTGTTCCCTTTCATAAGCACCTTCACCAGCGGGCCGCCCATGTACGTACCCGTTTTCGTCACTCCCGTGGTTCTGTTCATTCTCCTCACCGTAGTCCCTCTCCTCCGCCTCTCCCTCCCCCTGTCACACCTCCGTACCGTAGATTGCGTAATCCCCTCAGTTATCGTTTTACCAGACCGCAGCTTCTACCCCGACCCTCCCGTTGTGTTCCGTCCACTCCAGTTGTCCATGCCATTGTTCCTACCTCCCAACCTACACAGTACGATCCTCGCCTGTCATTGCAAGCCATTGGAAGATTGGAAGCAATGAACATTTTAGCGAAGTTATTTACGAATTGAACTGTACTTACCTCCAGATGCCAACTCCTGTCCTGTTGACATTTCCTGCCCTGATGTCATTTTCAAACATGAGGTCTACCCTGTTTCTCGTGCCTTCCGAAGCAGTTCGCCTACACAATACCCTACTGCTGAATTGCTTGATCCTGATGCTACAGTAAAGACCAAATGTTACGCATCCCTGGATATCTCGGTTACACACTTTACGCACATTTCCAGTTCAGATAGGAAAGTCCAACAGCCGTTATTTATGGAGAGCTGTTACATTTTCGTTCGCAAGAAAGACATTGCCGAATCTACCAGAACATGAACAGTTCCCTCACGACATCCTTTTGACCACTGCTGATGAAGATCCGCCAATTCAGACGATCTCTGCAGTCCTGATATATTGTAGTTGATGCATTTCCCTTTTACACGCGTTAGCGTCATTATGTCACATTATTTTGACTAATGTAATATTTGACCATCTTGTATGCCCCTATGATTTTTGTGTGTGTGTTTTTCTTGTTGCCATGTTTCTGACGTAAGATTTTACCCAGATTTTTTTAAGGTTTACATCGTTCTGTTGTACTAAATAAAAGTGATTAACTAATGTACATCTTCACCCGCCACTAATGTTGGCATCATTAACGATTTATTATGATGATGACACCATATTGCATTATGATTGTTTGAATTTTCAGTTATTGTTACACCGACACTCATACATGTGATTTAACTATTTGCCCATTTATATATTCTATACCATTGTCCGTTGATTACCATGTTTCCATTCCATTCATTGTTTCCGGTTATTGTTACACCGGCAAAGTCATTTTTTTAAATGAGACTTACCCATTTTGCCCATACTTTGCCACCAAGTACTGTGGTTCTATTTCCATTTGTTACACTCATATTTTTTTTCATCACCCACTTCAGTGAAGTGTAGGGTGACAGCCTTTTTGTGCACCCGCCATATATATATATATACTTTTTGTTTTTTGTTTTTTTGTTTTTTTTGCCAGTTTCTTTTCCTTGCGACGTTAACTCGCTTGTCATGTTATTTTATGTTTTATCATTCGCACAAGTGTGAGAGATATTGATGACTATAAACCCATAAAGCGTTTTGTTAGTTCGTTGATGATTGTTAGTTACTGTTCTATTTTGCCCATATATTTTTTTTGCCACTTATTAGTACTATTTGTAGCTACCATAACCTCCATAGTTTTTTCTTCCCATGTGTCCCTCGTTTATGCTATGTCCATCAGTCCCTACCCCTTCATGATCGATTTTTTTGTGAAATGTTAATGGTGTTATTTCATCCGTTATTCCCATCCTTCCGACAAGATTTATGGTGGGATACATGAATCCCAATAATTTTGTTTTAGAGTTAGTAATTTTTTTTTCTAGGGAATAAAGTGTCTCCCTACGGGATACACTTTAGTGGCCCCGGGCGTATGTGACAGTACGGACTGTTACGTCGGATTAACACTAAGGTGCTGCCACTTAATTATAGTTAGGGTAAGAATACTTAGCAAGATTAAACACTAAGTATTTGAACGTGTCTAGTTAGTGTAATAACACTAGTCACATATCCTATGGGTGATTTAATTAAAGTGTTCAGAAATGACGTCATCGAACTTGGGGTAGAATTGCCCAGTAGTTAGGACGGAAGTGATGGTTTAAGAAAAGGGGGGTTAAGTGAGTTGTTTTGGGCACGAGACGAGCGATGCAGTGATTTTTGGGTTTATACCATCTTGTAAGTTGGAGGGCTGTGTAATATTTCATGGGATGACTGGTTTGTATACCACAGAAGCACATGTATTTATGAACTATTATGAAGTTGTCAGAGTGTGCAGACACTAAATAAAGGTATTCATTCCTAATTAGTCCAGCTTGAACTTATTTCCTGAACGTCAGTAGGAAGTGTCGTTTGTTTACATCCGGTAATAGAGAAAAGAATATTACCATATTTTCGACGATCTTACAGTCTAAAACATAAACACAGTTACGAGTCTCCAAAAGAACTACCTGGGTTATGTTCCAATTCATATCTGTAAGCACCACCTCTGGCAGTCGCCAGTAAAACAACAGATGAACATTGATAAAAGATTCCACCCATTTCTCACCCTGTCACACTAGACTTGATTTGTTGCCGTGACCTAGCCCGGTCACATCTAACTTGATTTGGTGCCGTTCCCGTCCACTCTCCCGGCCACACTTAGGGGTCGTTATTTTAACAATGAATTTCCACTATGACTCCGTGGTTTAGATTCCTCAGATTCCTGGTGTTTTTGTTAAATGGTAGAGTTTATTCTGGGCTCTGAAGTCCTCAAAATTGCTCAAACAATGGTCCGGGTCCGATATAAGAATCTTGATTCTAGTCTTTACTCTGGTATTCTGGTTGTTGTCTTGGCAAGCGATTCTCACAGTGAACTAGACTTGCAAAAAGTGTCAGATTATATTGCAAGTCTTCCCCGCATTTGTTTGTTATGAGGCTAAGCTGAGCGCCAATCATTTCAAACATGCGTGTTTTGTGGGGTAATTTCAAAATTATTTCCGCCTGAAATAATGTGCGTGATGCAAAAGGTCACCTCTCCCATATATGGAAGTGACACGTCCGTACACTCTTTCAGCAATGTGTGTAAGATGTAACATCTTACTTTCCCATAAAGTAATCTGTTCGTTAAAGTCGGACAGAAAACGATTATGTCATTCACGCCTGTCCATAAGTTGTCTCCCTGTAGTGGCTATCACACTTTCAGCGTATTGTCATCTTGGCGGAGAACGCACCCTGGCCTTATCAGCGATTAAACAAATGCGCTGGGCGATTTTAGTGTTAATCTGTAATCTGATGTCGGCCACATCCGAGGTTAACCAACATGGTTATCGGTTAATATTGCATTACCTGTCCACTCTCTCAGCAGGGATGGTCAGGGACCTCCCTAGATGATGAATCTCGCCCGTCTCTTGTTCTCTTTTGTTAACCGGATCTGTTGGTAAAAGATTGTCTCTGCCGTTCTCTTACTTCGTTTCTTTGCTGTTTAGGATTCCTCCATTCTTTGTTTTCGCTTATTATAGTGTAAGGTGTGACGAAACGGGGCGACCTCTATCGATCTTTGGTTCTCTCCGGCAGTATCAGTACATTTGTGGTACTGATTTTTGTTATGTGCTGTCAATTATCGCACTTTTCTTCCTTTCTTTATTTTGTCTGCTAAGTAGCAGATAAGTGATTTTATTAAATCACCCGGTAGGTGATAACTATCACAGTTGTGACACTCCTTGCAAACATGTCACCGGTTTGTTACCTGGTCATCCCAGCTTACGAAGAGCTGAGAAGATAGTCGCCGGCGCGTTTAGATTGAACCGCTGATAAGACGACATTACCGTTTGTGTGACACGGGTGGGCAGACAAATGTGATGTAATTGCTTCCGGTCCTTGGTTAAAAAGTAATCATGGATTTATTACATTTTAGACAATATGAGTCTACAGATGTGTGTGTGAGAGTGTATACAAGGCATCAGATGTCCATATATGGTAATACATGACCTTTGCAGGCACGCACCTTATTTCACGTGGGACTATTTTGAAATATCACAGCCTATCCTGCATGATTTGAAATGATTTGATCTTTCTGATTAGATTCATAACATCATTGGAGGAAATATAGGCTGACAATTTCACAGTTTTATTTCTCTGTGATTTGCACGCTCGCCAAGACATCAGACCTTCGCCAGAGGAAGAACTAGATTCATAATTCCTAATTGTTATCCGGATCTTTTATTGGAGAACCAGATAAAGCTTATAAAGCACAGGAAATCGCTTTCAAATTTTAATAAGGAACAACCGGGTCTAGGAAATTGAAGAAACACGGAGTCAGAAGGGGCAATCTATTGTAAAATTCAAAGAAATCCCAAACCAGTGTAAGAGAAGATTTGTCATTCGTCTGTGTGACAAGTCTGTAGCCAGGATTGGCGTAAGTTGGACTTACATTTCATATTGTATTACTAACATGTGAACTAACATATATATGTATATATTACCATGTGAATTTTATTGCGTGAACCTCGCTATTGGATGTCGAAGTCATTTGAGAATGGTACCTCAGCATATAGAATGATGATTCATGAACCACCACTGCACGGGCTGGTGATTGCTTTATTGATAGTTTCGAAAAGAGAACTAAAAGCATAAAGTAGTTCCAGGTTCCCTATTAAGCAGGGAGGGAAAGATGAAAAGAAATGATGTATATTCTAAGCATAAGACTTACATTTTCAAAGCCGTGTAAATGTCCCTATAAATATATTCACTTTAAAATTAATGTAAGATTTGACGCTTTAAACCAGTGTAAATGTCCATGGGAAAATATTCATTTTAATGAATAGAAGTTTTAAACTTTTCCACAAGTGTAAATGTAAATGAAACCCAAATGAATTTATATTGTGAACACTTTTCAAACAGTGGAGATGTAAATGTAAAACATATTATATCTGTACGTTTCTTCTTCTTCTTCTTCTTCTTCTTCTTCTTCTTCGTACACTCTCAGACGTCCACTTGAATGTTCTCAAAGAAAGCAGTAGTCAGTTTGAGGCTATTTGAATCCCCGTAAAGCTTTTCCACGAAAGGAGCTGGCGTCGGCCATATGCACTTTCTCTGTACCACATACGAGTATAAGGGGCAACTTTGAAGCAGATGTTCAGCAGTCATTTTATCAGTGCCACAGTTACACTGATCGGTAGTTCCTATCTTTAGCTTGTGGAATAGATGGTATCTCAATCTGTACGTTTAACCTTTTTCATTTAAATGCAATGTAAAGCTAAAACTATTCAGTTTAAATGTAAAGGACGTTTTATCCCGAGGGATTAAATTTAATTCTCATCGAGGATAAACTCTGAGTTAAGTGGGATGGTGAAATAGAAGAGGGGGGACACATAACTGTGTCGGAGAACGCCATACTCAGAAGAGCGTTCTTTTCTATTCTTCTATCACAGTTATTGGTGGTACCAGCAGAACGTACTATTTCTGGAACAAGACGGGATCAGTGGCCTACGCTTTCAGACAAAGAACACTGTGTAGACTTTCCTTTATAACGCATAAGGAAGGGAAACCCGAGGCCTGTAAACAGTAAATAAATATTAGACAAACATAAAGGTATGTTTTCAGACACTCGTAAGAAATAAAGAAGTAGAAAACGAGACAACAGAAAAACAACAGACGTGAGTGGCTTACCCAGGACTCGAACCCAGGACGTTCCGTGCGACAACCCCGCCTAGCTATGCAAGCGAATCACACTATCCTCCCTGTCATCTAGGCATCACAAATGCTTCGATGACGGGTCATTAGTGCGACCCGCAACACATAACACCGGAAGTTTACCATGGGCAGTCCAGCCTATTTTCTGGGAGACGAGCTACACCCGAAAACCTTGACCATTGTTTTCGCTTACCTGAATTTCTTGTCAAGACGCCCGTGTGATAGAAGCTTTACTACTCTTCTATCTACATTTCTGCAAAGAGTAATCTTGTTTACAAATAGACTCCATTGAAGCCTATATTAGATACTCTTGAGTTTGGTCACTGTTGGACCACTACTGCAAAGCAGGGGAGGCAATACCGTCACATAAGGGGCCATAAATATACTAGCCCCCCCCCTCCCCCCCCCCCCCCCCCCCCACCATGAAGAATCCTGCATTAATACACTGATGTGCTTTTGCAGTAGCAGTTTCTGTACCAACTTGTATTACATTTTGAAACTTTCAACCCCATGCACAACCTCAACGTACTGGCTTTAAACTTCATGCCTACTGGGACCAGTGTGCCTATTCTACCTTTCTCTCAGTAGAGACCCCGGTCAACCAAACGAGGGCTGCGCATGCGCGCTACTTACTATTCGACCAGAATTCACATTCATACAGGAACATTAGCTCTGCAGACAATTAATAAACATTTTAAAGTAAATTTAGTTCTGCAGTAAACTGTGTGTCTTTGCTAGAATGTTAATTGTTAATGTTTCTTGTTTAATTTTCTGGAAACCTGCTTAACTATGTGCTGGTTGTTTTATTTTTGTTTGTTTTTTTTAAGATATATACCTTCATTTTTTCACTTATGCGGGCTCGAATGTACGTGAGATTTGTCTTGCATAATTAGACGTTTTACATGTATGGGACCATTTATCTGGCGTACCTGGGATCTGAGGGTTTCCGGATATCAGATATTTCCGGAATTCAGATAACCAGGACTAAAATACAAAGACCATTAAGTTTTGCGTACTAGGCTAATGTATACGCACAGGGTGTTGTTATGTCTAACTGCTCACGGAAAATGTTTGCCTGTGCATTAATAATAGAACGGGGAGTAGGGGATTTTTTTTTAAACCTCAGCGCTGTCTCATCTATCCCATAACACTTTTGTCTATTTTTACACTCTTTCCCTGACGTAATTTCTTCCAGTGCTACATTAACTTGAGTAAATCACTATCAACATACAATTTTAACAATTCTTTTTATTAAATCAAAGATGGTAGATGAACCAATGCTTTACTCATCGTAAAAAAAAAAAAGCTTCACTTATGCATCTTTGTCTAGACGTTTTAGTAGCTCCACTTTATCCTTAATATTTCAAGGTACAAGCTTCCTGAGTTTTTTCTACGAGTCGTTTTAACATGATGACTAGGGATATATGTTGACAAGGCAGAAGAAAGCAGTAAAATATGAGCAAACATCATGAGAATACAGGAATACCATCGACTGGTTGGAAAAAAACATCGCACACAGACACAGTGGTGCAACCATAAACAAAGCGGGAGACAGAATACTTTACGTTCATATTAACTGTTATACTTTATCGGTTTTTGGAGCTTTCCGGTTACTGGGTAGCCGGATAAATTTCCCCATACCTGTATATTTTACCGTGATTATAGGCATAATTCAATCTTCCGTTTTGTCGCTACCATATGTTCTATTTTTGAAACATTTAGATGCAGTCTTCCGCTCGCTCTATTTATAGCATGCTTATTTCCTTCTGTTGAACTTTTTACTTTGTTCTCCAAGTGTGATGATTGTGTTGCACTCGTTGTTGTTATGTCGCACTCGTCGTTGTTGTTATGTCACACTCGTTGTTATGTCGCACTCGTTGTTGTTATGATGTCCATTTGTTACCCATTTCTAACGATTTTATGTCTCTCACATGACTGGTTTACTTTACACAACATTACATTTCTTCAAAGGACACACCTCTGCCTTATTACTATTTTTTTTCCCTTCTTTACTTCATCATCACCATCATCATCGTCACTTTCTTTTGCGCTCTTTACAAAGCAAGAAGCCACTACTTTAGCTGGTCCCTTGCAGGAAGCTTTCACTAAACATTCACATGCTCTTGCAACAGTTGTTTCTGTGGCAATTTTTCTACATGGTGAGGTTGCCAACCTCATTCGCAACCTCGTATTAGTTGCCTTTGACATTGTCTGTGGGTGCAGTAGTCCAATTTTTTTCTTTGTGACTTCAGACAAGTTCATAGTAACTACCAGGGACTTTACTTACTAACTTCTTTTTCCACAAATAAATTCTGTACCTCTTTATATTATATTTCTTACCGATTCCATTTTCCACAAATAATTTCTCTACCTCTTTATATTATATTTCTTACCGATTCCATTTTCCACAAATAATTTCTGTACCTCTTTATATTATATTTCTTACCGATTCCATTTTCCACAAATAATGTATGTACCTCTTTATATTATATTTCTTACCGATTCCATTTTCCACAAATAATTTATGTACCTCTATATTATATTTCTTACCGATTCCATTTTCCACAAATGATTTCTCTACCTCTTTATATTATATTTCTTACCGATTCTATTTTCCACACATAATTTCTCTACCTCTTTATATTATATTTCTTACCCATTCCATTTTCCACAAATAATTTATGTACCTCTTTATATTATATTTCTTACCGATTCCATTTTCCACAAATAATTCCTCTACCTCTTTATATTATATTTCTTACCGATTCCATTTTCCACAAATAATTTCTCTACCTCTTTATATTATATTTCTTACCGATTCCATTTTCCACAAATAAATTCTGTACCTCTTTATATTATATTTCTTACCGATTCCATTTTCCACATATAATTTCTCTACCTCTTTATATTATATTTCTTACCGATTCCATTTTCCACAAATAATTTCTCTACCTCTTTATATTATATTTCTTACCGATTCCATTTTCCACAAATAATTTCTGTACCTCTTTATATTATATACTGAAGAACATTAAAAACGCACCACTATTATATATACTGATGCCGAGAAGCTGGAAAAAAAGTGTGGGAATGGATTTTCCCCGTGTTTGTCATGAGGTAGAGAGCGAATGGCTGCTGGAATGGAAAGTGCATGATTCAACCCACGGGTTTGTGTACAGACTACATGAAAACAATGAAAGTTACACGTGCAACACGATTCCCAACAGCTATGACCCTGAAAATGTGTACGCGTTGTGGCAGTATACTCGGTATAAAAAGGCCGTTGAGACAAAACACCCAGTACATGTGCTTGAAATGCCACGACTATCTGAAAACGACCGCCAACGAGCCATTGGTATGTTGGAGACCGGAATGAGCTCGCGGGCCATTGCCAGAAGGATGAATTGCCACCACAGCACTATTGTACGTCTCAGTGAACGTTATGGAACCACTGGCGGTGCCCGGGATAGACTTTGGAGTGGCCAACCATGAGTTACTACCCCTGCGAAAGATCGTCATATTGTGCTGAGTCACCTAAGGAATCGTTCTCTCCCGGCAAGTCAAACAGCAAGAGCAATAGCGGGTAGACATGGGCAAGTCTCTCGAATGACAGTCATACGACGACTCAGAGATACAGGCCTTACTGCAAGACGACCTTATGTTGGGCCAAACTTGACTCACAGACATCGTTAGCAGTGCCTGCAATGGGCAGAGCAACATGTCAGATGGACTAGACTGCAGTGGAATGCTGTCCTATTCACAGACGAGAGCAGATTCAACATATCCTTTGCTGATGGACGTATGCGGATTTGGTGACGGTGTGGAGAGCGCTTTGCAGATTGCTGTGTTCGTCAGCACAACCGATTTGGAGGTGGCAGTATTCACATTTGGGGAGAATTCAGTTTTCACCATCGCTTGCCTCTTCACGTCTTCCGTGGAAATGTTAATGCTGTGACATATCGAGTTGAGGTTCTGGATGCATTGGTTGCTCCTGCATTCACAAATTATCCAGACTTGCAGCTTCTCCAGCAGGATAACGCACGTG
Source organism: Oreohelix idahoensis (assembly GCA_024509875.1). Taxonomy (NCBI): domain Eukaryota; kingdom Metazoa; phylum Mollusca; class Gastropoda; order Stylommatophora; family Oreohelicidae; genus Oreohelix; species Oreohelix idahoensis. The sequence goes on from JAMPIV010013565.1 coordinate 54,500, forward strand.
CGCACACCGCATGCATTACGCAGCAATATCTACAGCAGCAGAACATTGTGACGATTGATTGGCCTGCCCTATCATCAGACATGTTCCCTATAGAACATCCGTGGGACGAGCTTGGACGCAGAGTCTACAGGCAAGGTTCTCCAGCTAATCTGCAACAGCTCGAAGCTGCTCTTACACGTGAATGGGACTTGATTCCCCGGAATTTCCTTCAGAGACTTGTGCGTTCCATGCAGAGCCGCTGCCAAGCTTGTTTGCAAGCACACGGTGGACATACCAGATACTGAGGATAGTGTGAATGAATTTTTTTATTGGTTGCATTTTTGGTTTTCTCCCTTGCCTGCACAGAATGCAATGAATTTCATAACAATCAAATGTACAAATTAATTACCAGCATGGATTCATAGGAAAATGAATAAAGATTCCAAATATGTAAACTTGTAAACACTTATATTTACATTTCACACTCTGTTCCTGGATTATACAGGTAGTGCGTTTTTAATGTGCTTCAGTATATTTCTTACCGATTCCATTTTCCACAAATAATTTCTCTACCTCTTTATATTATATTTCTTACCGATTCCTTTTTCCACAAATAATTTCTCTACCTCTTTATATTATATTTCTTACCGATTCCTTTTTCCACAAATAATTTCTCTACCTCTTTATATTATATTTCTTACCGATTCCTTTTTCCACAAATAATTTCTCTACCTCTTTATATTATATTTCTTACCGATTCCATTTTCCATAAATAATTTCTCCCTCATCTTCTGTTGCTATGGCGACCGCCAGGAGATGTTCGGAGGACGGCACCGGTCTTTTCAAGTATTTCTTTAGCAGATTTTAATGGTAGACCTTCTCCTTTCCTTTAATAGAGATCTTGTAGTTCGTTCTTGAGATCTTTTTCAGGACGGTAAACGGCCCTTGCCATCCGATGCGCAGTTTGTTGCTTCCGGTTGGAAGTAGCAATAAAACCTTCTCCCCTGGTTGGAGTTCTCTCTCTTTAGCCGCTTTATTGTACCGTTTACCGTGCTTTGCGCGTGCTTTCTTAAGGTTGGTTGTTTCTAGATCCCATCCTAGTTGTAACCTTTCCTTGAGTTCCGATACATACTTGCTGACTGAGACGACTGTCTCGTCGGCCTTCTGGTCTGTCAATGACCGGAATAAGGCTTCTAGCGGCCCCTTAATAGGTCTGCCGAATAAAAGAGTAGCTGGTGGTAAACCTGTAGAGGCCTGGGGAACTTCCCTGAAGGCGAATAAGGCTGCAGGAATGAAAAGGTCCCAATCTTCAGGTTTCTCTTGTTCCAGCTTACGTAACATCGTGGTGAGGCTTCCGTTGACACGTTCTACTAACCCACTTCCGGCCGGATTATAAGGGCTTTTGTAGATGTGCTGGTTCCTCAAGATCTTAACGATCTCCTCCACTAACAGGCTACGGTATTGGGATCCGTTATCCGTCAAAACTTGTTGAGGGAATCCCAACCGTGTAAATATCTGCACTAGGGCTTCTGCGACATTCTTGGAATCCCTGCATGTTAGCGGTATAGCTTCAGCCCACATAGTGCCTGTGTCGACTAAGGTCAGGATGAACCTGTTCCTTCTTTTGGTCCTTTCTATGGGTCCAACAATGTCGACAGCAACCCGTTCAAATGGTGTTCCCACTATTGGCATTTCACCCATGGGAACTGGGGGGTGTCCAATGCTTGGGTGCCACACGTTGGCACTGGGCGCAGGATTTCACGTACCTGATAATATCAGAGTTCATTCCTGGCCACCAATAGTGAGTCGATATTCGCTGAATATTGGCGTTTTGTCCCATATGTCCGCTAAAGGGAAGAGAGTGCCCCATTTCTAAGATTTGGTCTCTGTACTATGTCGGTACTAGGAGCTGATTATGCCCTTCATCAGGGTTGCCCGTTCTACGATATAGTACGCCATCCTAGGAAAAGATGTCTTCGTTGTGTCTGCGGTCCTTGGCCATGGGCAGTCTTCTGAAGCAGGGTTCCAATGTAGGGTCCTTTTGTTGCGCCTCTTTTAGTTCCTGATGTAACAAATTTGGCGCAGGCTCCCGTTCCTTCTTGGTTTGCCCTCTTGTGGTTACTATTGCCACAATCGGCTCTTTCGGTCTCCCAACAAACACATATCTACATCCAATTATTACTGGGTAGATAGTGTAGTGAAGTGAATCTGTATGACAACACGCTCAAAAATTCCTCGCTAAAAAACTAGTTAATGTGTTTTTAAAATCTATAAATAACTACAGTATTTGAAATTTGTCTGAGGGCCCAGTCAAATTTACCGCCAACAATTTCTCTAGTATATTTGAATTTGTCTAGGAAACAAGTCAAAAGTTACCGCCCACCCAAAATTTATCTAACATAGTACCAATTTAACCACCAATCAAATCGTTTCCTTTTCTTGTAGTGACTAGAAAATTTTGGTTGACGTGGAAATAATGCCTATTTTGTGTTTTTGACCGAACGTAGATAAGGTATTTCTTAATAACTAAAGATAATTAAAATGAAAGGGATATCTCGAATTATAGCGCTGATATTGCTTAACACCTAAACATAAAGATTCCCTCATAATAAAATTATATTAACTTAGAAAAATTTAATTTAGTGATATTTTCACATCAGGGTAATGCCCAATTTAATTACTTAAAAATTACCCAGATTGAAATGCAAAGGAATAACTAAGGGAAAACTAGATAGAACGATAAAGAGAAAGTGGCCGTTTAATTATCACTTTTGATAATTAAAATCGGTCCACTAATAACTATAATATATAATATTCAAATTGGGTCAGATTATCCAGACACGCTTAGAACCGTATAAGTTACTATTCTCAAAAATTAACTTTTTGACTTTTCCTCTGATTGGTTGGGTGTAGTTCTATAAATAGTAACAAGCTCTTGTGGTTTTCCGCCATTGAATCATAAAAACCACGCCGAGCTGACGTATCCTAAAAGACGGTATGACCAAGCCTTTGACGTTTGAACTGAGAGAGCAGTGCTAAGAACCCTTTTACGGCCAGTCAGCTTGTGTGTGTGTGAACGTAGTTACCTGAGGGTAAGAAAGATAATTTTATTTGCATACTTTGTTAAATAATTGACCTGTAAGTAAACAGGCTATGTGTTCCATATTAATTCGAATACTGCCGGCGGGATGTGTTGTGTCACGCTGACCTAAGTAGGAATGTGTGTAGTAAGCAGGCTTGTTCGAAATGAAAAAATGCGTATAGTGTTTGCAAATATGGTACCAAATTACGACAGTAAGTGTAGTAGCGATTTAAATTGGTATTTTCTTCTGGAGTGACACGCTGTTCAAAGATCAAGTGTTAAACATATAGGGAAGGTTAGAATGAAGTAATGAATGGGTCACATGCGGTATTGTACTTGCCATGATTATTGTATGGAAGCGAAACATGGACAAGGGACCCAAACATTGAATCAACACAGAGAAAGAATGATTACATGAAACTGATTGTAGACAACGGAATTCAAGGTCTTGTGCAACGTGTTAGCACAAATAACTGACGATGGTAAGTTTAATATTGTTTAGGGGTGAATTGATTGAGGCAGACTTCTACGTGGAATGGGTTGTCCTTCTACTCCAGGTTATATCACGAAGTTACCTCGTGGCTGCATTAAAGTGAGAAGAGGAGCGTGTGGGAGTTGAGAGCTCCATATAAAGCCTGGAGATAGACCCCATCTTCTCAGCCAGGAGTCACAAAGTTGGTGATCCTGACTACTATTGAAAGAACAGCAGCAGCAACAGTCTAAAGTTAAGTCCTTTAAGAAGGCAAATGTCAGTTCATCCAAACTCATTCACCCAAGAAAACTTAAACACCGTTGTATGATGAGAGTATCAGACCTTACAGTGTAGGACTAGTAGCATTATCAATATTATGAACAGGAACTGTGTGTGTAGTCATTCCAGTGACTCCTTTACAGAAATCGAACAGATTTTACAAAATATTTATTTTATTATGTAAATAAGCATTTTCTTGATTTTGAGAATTCCTGACCAAAAAGATTGAGGTTCAGGACAATTAAATTGTACAGAAAATTTCATACAGCCTTGCTTAACTAATTTTGTTAAAGTTGAAGTTCCGTTTGAAATAACTCATTAATTATATTAAATACATTCCCCTAGACCCGTAGCTAAATCAATTTGGGATCAGAAGAGGTAGCGGTTAAGGACTCAGAGTACATCATCATCATCTTCTTTGAGAACTTACATAGCTTGACCCCCACTTTGATATCTATACACCCTTGCTCTTTTCAGAGAAGGGGGTATTACTTATAAGACCAGTCTCTTATCTGGCACTATCCTGGTATCATCTGATACACCTATTTGTCCAGGATAGCCCATCTTTTAATAACATCAAACTCTCTTATGACAGATAGGATCATCCATAATAGCCGTTTTGATAACACCTGTGACAAAATCAGAGTGTATCTCCACCAATGCGATGGGAAGCGTCATGGGTACATCACTCTTGAAAACTCCACATAATTTGACGGTGTCTTCTGTCTCTTGATCAGGTTTGACCAAATGCCTTGCGACAATACAGTCAAAAGATAATCCTGTGTCAAAAAGACAAGATGTTGAAGTCCCGTTCAAAACAACAGTTCCTCGCTTTGAGGGCCTCTCACTCTCAGGTTGAGAATCACTGACACTAATTCTCCGTTGCAAGCCTGTTAACAAGCAACCGATTCTATTCGTCCCAGTGTGCTTGCTCTGATCAGATGTCCCTTGTGCAGGGGTCTTTCTCTTGTCTTGATTTTTCTGTCGGCTGTGCCATGTAGGCCGGTCGGGCTGATCAGAATTCTTGTTGGTGGGGTATCTGTTTTTAAAGAATTTCGATTTTTACTGGGGAGGGTTCTGAGGTAAAGTTTCTCGTTGATTATGGTGCTGGGAAGAATGGGAAGACGGCTCTGGATTATTTTTCCGAAAATGCTCATCTGTCGGCTTGCGTTTTGTGCTGGGAAGCTCGGCCAAAGCATTCACGTAACGTTCAGACTTATTAAGAATGTCCTCCAACTTTACTGCGCCCTGTTCAACCAGAAATCTACGGATTTCGTCTGACAAAGTGGATTTTATTTGTTCTGTAAGAACAAATTCCAGAAGTCCTTCAAAAGTGAGCGGGAGCTCGGAAAATTCCATGCACTTTGTCAAATATCCTGTCAAGCGTGAAGAGAACTGATGAAATGTCTCCGTGCCTTCCTTTCTGCTGTTTCTGAACAGGTGCAAAAATTTGCGAGCGTTTATTTCGAAACGCTCCAGTAAAGCCTTCTTTAGCATGTCGTAGTTGTCTTGATGGCTGCTTCCCAGTTTTACGTAGACGTCATAAGCACTACCTTTTAAAGCCTGCGAAAGCTTTATACACCATCGGGAACTCTCTAACCCAGGTGTCGCCATCCTCTCAAATTTCTCGAGAAACGAGTCAATTTTCTCATTAGGGCTTTGGAAAGATTGCAGGGCGAAAGACATAACTACGAGAAGGAGATTGAGTGCTGGAGAAATCAGTGCCCTGCGACTGAGGTGGAGACTCTCCATTACTGGATGAAGACATAGCACCGCGACTTTGGACTTGTAGGGCCTTAAGCGCCAGTTCATGCTGTCTCTCCTTCTCTCTATCCTCATGCTTTCTCTCCTTCTCTCTTTCGTTTGCCCTGCGAGCTTCCATCTCCGCCTCAATTTTCCTCTGTTCCACAGCTTCTGCTACTTTCTTCTCCGCGTCATATCGGTCAAGTTCTACATTGACAAACGCGGTCACTTCTTCTCCTTGCAATCCTGTCTCCTTTTCTTCTTCTCTTACCAAGGCACTAAGTTTAACTCTCTCAGCCATGGCTAATAACTAAATGCCGTTAACCCGAGAAAGAAAGAAGAAAAGAAGGAGAGAAAAACTTTATCCTTAACCAACTTCACGAGAAAAAAAACAATCAAACAAAATTATTTATTATATCACTGAGATACCTCCTGTCCCGTTATCAGTTATCTAATCTATCGCTGTTATTACCTGGCACAAGGCTCCTAATACAGACGACTAAGCCAAATAAATGGTAGATCAGGCTAATACTGGAAAAACTACTATTACTAACGGTGGATAAAAACTTTTTTTTATTAATTATAAAATGCAGGAGAAAAAAACAATTTCCCTTATATTATAAATCCACCAAAATTCGCCCACTCTAGAAGTCAGTTAACAGTAAGGGACGTTATTAACTAGACGTAAAGTCAGAAATCGGTCCTTAGCTTTGCTCAAACTCTGCTGCTTCTATAAAAAAAAAAACCAGTGATTGTTAAACAATCACGCGTACTAGCGGCCTGAACAAAATACCATATATCTCATATATCTGACAAAGATTACTATCAGAACAAATTGCACGTAACTCTATGATGCTGTAAAAAGAAAAACAGTCGTATATGTGTGTGGTCAAACACCCGGTAACTACGATCGTTGTCTAGGGGATAATTAATTTTTATACCATAACTTCACAAGACAAACTCACACACTCTCTATCTAGATGAAAATTCAACATATCAGACTTTAAACTTTATCTAGACTCAGACGTAGAGTTCAGTCCCGCGACGAGCGACCATTATATCGTAGATTTTATCAGATAGGTAATAGATGTTTATAGCCCTGTCTGAGCAGAGGTGATAGTGATGACAATGTGAAAGTAAGGGGGTAAGAAGTAGTTTTATCACGAGGTGATCGTATAAGAGAAAGGACAGTCTCTGGATAGAATAATTTATCTAATGCAGCCTATCTGGACGACGATATTTAAATCAGAGGCACTTTCTCTCCTTGTACGAAATACAAGTTACACTACATGCACACAATTCTGTGACAAATACGCACTAACGTGAAAACAAACTATGAATAACATATAATGGATAGGGGGTTGACCGACACGATAACTAAATCTTTAATAAAGTTTATTATCAATAGAAGATCACAACAATAAGCATATACATTACTAGATCATGGTTTACAGACAAAATGCAAAAGAAAAAATTAATCAAATAGGTTCTCCTCCTCTAGTAAAGGAAAAGAAAAGACGATCCCAACAGAGGTTAATTAACCCGAAAGATCAAAAGTTAACAAAAGTTATGAAATAGTCAGTATGGGAAAAGAATACGTTCCTAATGTAATCTATCCCGTGACTACTCAGATTAATGAGATAAAAAAAGAAAGAAGAAACCACATAAGTATATGATGTTAAAGAAAGACATAAGTTTCTTTCTCCGTTCATTCAATTCACACCCATTCAGTGGCCACTTTCAGATTTTTCCTTACCCCAGTAGTTGTCGCAGGCATTCCAAGGAAATACACTAATAGGTATTCAGACTATTTAGTGTCAAATTTAAGTTTTGCCAAATCCAGCCCCAGACTCGCCGTAGTTGCTGACTGCAAATTTCACGGGAGTCGCTAGAGTCAGTAATTTAATTTGTCCTGAATACAATAAGTTATCTATACCTTCAGTTGGTTGGAGTAAGGTTCATGCGTGGTGATCGCCGACGTAGGATGAATAGAACGTATATATATAGTTCCTATGTTGTTTAGCCTCAGGTGGCTGAGACGCTAGGTTAAGTTACACAAATGTTGCTGACAATATATTTCGCCACATCTGGCTGATGAGATTGATATAAGTAAATCTGGTAATAGTTCTGGTCCAGTTAATATTATAATTTAATGGTTCTATTCTGGTTTCTCTCATGAAAATGAGAAAAATTGGACCACACAGGTCACAGCAAGAAGCTCATCAATATTAATTATCCCTGGATGCTTATAATATTATAAGTTCGTATGATCATTAGTTCATATGGCCATAAAAAACACTAGTACTCAGGTTGATCAGCCTAGATTTTAGGAAAGAAAATATAAACATTCAACCAAATTATCAATATCATATCTAACACGTGTTAAAATAGGACCTCTTAACCACTCCGTTATAAATTAGATTTAAAACACACGTGTCTAGCTTATCCTATCGGTTTTTTTTAACGCGTGACATGAACACTAGTCATTAAAAAAATTACATAAAATGGATAGAAGTAAATAATATATACCGTCAGTAGACAGTTATTCAATGTATGTACTAGTCAATTAAAACATCTCTTACTGGGAAATAGCGAGTAATTAAATTTACTTTACGGCTGAAAAGAATTTAGCTATAAGTTATTTAATTAGCACAGAAAATCTCAGTGAAATATAATGAAAACTTTACACACGCTAAATCACTTAAAGGCTAGTATGTAAACAACCGCAATCATAAAAATAAAACACTCCACGAAAATCTAATAATTTTCACTCTGTACGAGAAATCTAAGATATCGAGCTAGTGAATTTCAGATGGATTTCTGAACAACTGATCATGGCTATCGGAGAGACATGGTATATATCCGTAAATTCCGTTCTATCGTTCTTTTATGCGTAAGTCACACTACTGCCAGACCCGAGCCCATTTGCCGTTCGATTCTTGAATCAAAAGTAATTTTACCACCTCTGCCGCCGACAACCTCTCTGGCTTGACTTTCATCATCTCCGCCTTGCCGAATATCAGCTACGCAATTAATTCCCCTGAAAGTTTTACAATCCAAGGTCCATCTCAGACTTAACATCGCACCTGATCAAAGAATCTATTACGCCATGCTCCGCGCTCTCTCTGTGTGTTCCACCGTGCTTAATTTCCAAACGGCTCACATGTTAATTGCACTAGTGAATCCTTCGTTCATGTAGCACCAAATAAAATATAAACTAGATGGGGAGGGGCAAAAGTGGACGATCACTGCTGCACTATTTCCATCTGTGACAGGAAGAGTGACAGATCGTCTTCTTCGAAAGATAGTCGTATAGATATGCTGGTCTAGAGAAACCACTCATTCCAGAGACGTATCTTCACCTTAATCTATTTCACTCGTGGAATCTATTCTAACACCTTTATTTCTCATCTACCCCACCAGTCTGCTCTACTAAGACGGGACCAAATAAATCCCCATACCTATCTTGTAAAAATTACGACAATCTCTTTATATGGTATATTTCTTGCTCACTTCCTTATCCACACATAATTTCTGCACCTCTTTCTATTATTTATTATATTTCTTACGGATTCTTTTTTTTCTGCAAATAATTTCTGCACTTCTTTCTTTTATATATTATATTTCTTACGGATTCTTTTCTACAAATAATTTCTCCACTTCTTTCTATTTTACATTATATTTCTTACGGATTTTTATTTCTACTAATAATTTCTCCACTTCTTTGTGTTGTGTATTATATTTCTTACCGACTCCATTATACACTATGAACTTCTGCATCTTTTTCTATTATATATTATATTTCTTGGAGTTTCTTTTTTCTACAAATAAAGTCTCACCTCTTTCTATTATATATTATATTTCTTACCGACTGAATTATCAACAAATAATTTCCGCACCTGTTTCTTCTATGTGTTATACTGCCGCATTCATTTTCCATATACAATTGCATCATCTGTTTCTATTATATATATATATATATATATATATATATATATATATATATATATATATATATATATATATATATATATATATATATATATATATATATATATATATATATATATATATATATATATATATATATATATATATATATACTTATACTCTTAGACCTTGTCAAAGTTTATTCCCTCACGTCGGACTCTCAAAAGCTTTGTTTAGTCTAGGAACCAATGATACTTCTCTGAAACGCACTTAACGAGATGCTGTTCCCCGCGGTAAACTAGATTTACGCCTAGATACGTAAGGTTATTATTTCTTTTTTAGACTTCCTGCAGATTTGTTTCCGTTTGTTTATTCAGTTGTTTTACTCATCAGTCAGCTAGATATTTGTCTAGAATTGTTTTTCTCTGCCCAGTGATGTTAAGATATTTCATGTAATCTTTTCGTTCATTCTTTTGTTCCTCTATAGCATTTGTCACTGGCAAATACCACAATAACTTCAATGCTGAAGCAGAAGCCCTGAAACGGGCAGCTGAAACTCTTGCGTACAAAGCGCATACAGAAAAACAGATAGTAATCTTTACAGATGCTCTGTCAGTAATAAGAGCCCCGAACAGCCACCATGCTAAAGTATTGAGAGATCTGATACTCACTTGAAAGCCTGGCCAAATGCTTCAACAAGTGCACAGTCCAGTGGAAACCAGCCCATTGCAACATTGCAAGCAACGAAGAGGAAGAAAAACTTGCTAAAGAAGGGGAAGCGGTACAACAAAAGGATATAGGGACAAGTGAAATAGTTAAAACAATCATAAAAGTCACATTCAAGTTCAAATGGGAAAAAGAACACTCAGGCTATATAAAAATGATGCCTATCACCAGTTATCTAGGCGAGACGTCATCATTTTCCGCTTACGCACTCGACACAACAGGATGAGGTACCATCTATACCACAAGTACAGGATTGGTACAACAGATCTCTGCACCTGTGGCATCAGCACCATGACAGCCGAGCATCTGCTGCAGTTCTGCCCAACATACGGCAGTGAAGGGAGTAGTTATATGGCAACAACCCACTTCTCTCTACGAAAAACTGTTTGGAGATGTCAGGTACCTTGAACTGACTACTACCTTTATTAGAGTCATTAATGTAGAAGTCTGAAAGCGAACGAGGAAGAATATTCTATTGTTCATGAATAATTGTAGTGTTAGATTTGTTCATTGCTCATTGTTCAGCACTCTTAACCCAGGATGTTATATCAACTATTTTTATTGGCGATAGCACTGATTGATTTTCATTGCAAGCAAATTTTGATCTTTTATTTTTTTCAAAGTCGAAGCACCACTGCTAATCTTCCATATTTTCAATTTCCAATGCTAGTTTCTATTTCCAGTGCCATTTGTTTAAATAAGTTGATCTCGAATGTTCACTTCACCACCTAATTCTTTTTTTCTTCTTTACTGCAATTGTATGATATTTCCTAGCCTTTCCATCAATTTACCAGTGCAAGTAAGTAAACGGATTGACGTGTAGCTGTCAGCTTATGATCTGTCTTTTCCTGATTTAAAAGAAAGGAATTATAAATAATTGATGCTTTTCATGTTTGTGGCACTAAACCATCTTATCAATGTACGAGTACATTTAGTATGTCCAGAAGTTTCTTTTTACTTTGTGTTCCTGAGCGTTTTAAAATAGTACTTGGGATTCCACCCTTTCTTGGAGATTTCTCGTTTTTTAAGTTTTCCTAGCGCTTTATGTAGCTCTTGCACGGGTTATCTAGCTCTTGCCCGCGTTGTCTAGCTCTTACATTATAAATGTTGTCATCATAAGTTTACTTATAGGCAAACGTACAATAGGAAAACAGCACTGTAAATATGTCGCGGGTTGTCTCACTTGATCGGCCGTAGGGGTCCACGAATTGCCCGACAGTTGGAATAAAAGAATGAATGTTTCAAAGGTAGCGTCTTTTGCTCAAGATTACTCTTGACAGTGATGTAAATAGGTTGGTTGTGCTAATATTTCAGAGAGTCTCACGGGGATTTTAAGATGGCAAGTACAACTGCGTTTACTAGTTTTGTTTTAAATTTAACATCCACCGCCCACTTCTGTGACAAAAATAATTGTGTGACGATGTAACAATTGACTCGTATTTATTGAGAACCCAACCGAAGGTAATTCAGCAACGTATTACTTTGTTTAGCTCTGTATATAGGTATTTTGTAGCAATAAGTCACGCGGATGCAACCATTACTTTCAATCAACCAAATTATCAACTATGGATATATATATATATATATATATATATATATATATATATATATATATATATATATATATATATATATATATATATATATATGTATAATAAAATAATAATACAAGAGCAAAAGAACATAAATTTGTTTCCGATAGTCTATATTTAGCGCTGACGTCACCCACCCTAACCGACTACAAACAGTATGACTCATTCATCGATTACATTTGATAATGTTTTCCTCACGAGCGCAGACCATCGATCGAGTTTAACAATGAGTGGTAAAAAGCACGTGCGTGTTGGGTTTTCTTAAAATGGTTGAAACTGACCTCGATATTGTCCCGCTTGCAACCTGTAACACTAAGGAGTAGCTAGTTGGTGCCATAATCTAGTCTGCCTGTGACATATATCTCTACGGTTGTGTTCAATAAAACTGTTTATTTGGCCTTGCTTGTCCAACTTGGCCTTTGATATTATTTTTTATGTTGGAAACCTCGACTGTGTACGGGTCATTTACATAACACTAGCTGGATATTGGGGTGAGTAGATTTTATTACTCGAGGTTAGACCTAGTCAAGTCTCTAACACAAGTTGTTTTTCACTCCCCACTTTTCGCTGCTGGCTCTGGTCATGTCTCTAACACTTCACTCCCACCTCTCGATGCTAAACCTAGTATAGTTTCTAACACTCCCCTTCCACCTCTAGTTGCTGGTCCTAGTCATGTCTCTAACACTTCACTCCCTTTGGGTTTGTGTTGCGTACATAGTGGTATGGTTTTGGGCGTGTATATACCTAGGTATCAAGTTTCTATTTATTCTGCGTGTGCATAGTGGAAGAGATATATTTTAGATGTTGAGGGGGTGCTGTGGTGAGATTGTCGGGCTGCAGCTGTCTCTTGATATAGAAATAAGACAGAGAGTTGCGGTGTTGTTCATATGTGTAGATGGCGGATTTGTACCACATGCAAAAATTATGCCTTTGTAAAACGGAACAATATAAAACAACAAAAGTGTGATTCAAATTATGCTAAGAAAATTGCGAGATATGAAAAGCATAGTACAGAAGTATGAAATGACTATATGAAAATTGTGCTGTAAAGTATGACATGGAAATGTGAAAACAGTGGTACAAAAGTTATGAAATGAAGATATGAAAACTCTGATACCAAAATTATGAAATATGAAAACTATGATACCAAAAATATGAAATGAAAGTGTGAGTGTTGTGATGCAAAAAATTATGAAATGGAGGTGTGAGTGTTGTGATACCAAAATTAAGAAATGGAAATATGAACATTATGAGACCAAAATTATGAGATATAAAAACTGTGATACAAAACTTATGAAATATGAAAACTGTGATACCAATATTAAGAAATGGAAATACGAAAATTGTGAAAACAAAATTAAGAAATATGAAAACTGTGAAACAAAAATTATGACATGAAAGTGTGAGTGTTGTGCTGCTAAAATTATGAAATGCAGGTGTGAGTGTTGTGACACCAAAATTAAGAAATGGCAATATGAACATTATGAGACCAAAATTGTGAGATATAAAAATACTCTGTGATAAAAACTACTTATACAAAATGAAACTTATGAAAACTGTAGTACCAAAATTAAGAAATGAAAATACGAAAATTGTGAAAACAAAATCAAAATAAAGAAATATGAAAACTGTGAAACAAAAAATTATTATGAAATTGTGAAAGTGTGAGTGTTGTGATGCAATAGTGGAAAAAAATTATGAAATGGAGGTGCTGTGAGTGTTGTGATACCAAAAGTAAGAAATGGTAAAATATGAAAAATTGTGAGTCTAAAGTTATGAGATATAAAAACTGTGATACAAAACTTATGAAATATGAAAACTGTGATAAAAAAAAATTAAGAAATGGAAACCCGAAAATCAGATGTCGCCCGTGTGAAAAAAGTGAAACCTTATGTCACGGTGGTTCGAACACAAGAACGAAGGAATGTTTCTTTTATAAATTTCTACTATTGCTCGATTGTGTTTTGAACTTGTGACGTGAAACAGAAATTTACACGCGATGTATTTTTTTCTCGGTACCAATATTAAGAAATGGTCATCTATCTGGTTTTTCCAAAACAAGGGAGGGTAAAAGCTCGTGTTTGAACTTTATTAAAAATGAATTTTTTACTAAAATTTGAAAATTGCAGGGCAAAAAGTAGATACCCGTTTGTTGATAACTGACCTTTTAAACAAATACTTAGTTAAATTTATTTAATGTACTACATCTCCGTGGTCGCCGTATGTATGAAAATCGCTTGGGAAACAGAAAATAAAGAAAATATGAAAACTGTGAAACAAAAATTATGAAATGAAAGTGTAAAACCTATGTGAGTTTCAGAGTGAAATGGTAATATGAAAATTGCCCTGTGATACAAAAAACTTATGAAAAAAAAACTGAAAATCTAAGTCCGCCCGTGAAAAAAAAGTGAAACCTTATGTCACGTGGTATTTCGAAGGAATATTTCTTTTAAAAATATTGCTCGATTGTGTTTTTGAACTTGTGACGTGAACAGAAAATTTACACGAAATGGTCAACTAATCTGGTTCCAAAACTGTTTACTAAAATTTGAAAATTTGCAGGGCAAAAAGTAAGTATACCCGTTTGGGGGGATAAACTGGAACAAATACTTATTTAAATCTCCGTTGGGAACACTACTGAAAACTTAAGTCGCGGGGATTCGAACACACGAACGAAGGACTGTTTCTTTTATAAATTTCTACTATTGATCGATTGTGTTTTCACCTTGTGACGTGAACAGAAATTTAAGCAAGATGTTTTGCGAGGGCCATCAATCTGGTTCCAAAACAAGAAAGGGTAAAAGCACGTTTGTGTTGGGCTTTATTAAAAATGAATGAAACTGGCCTCCCCATTGTTCCAGTTACAGACTACAACACTAAGGAGTATCTAGTTGGTACCATACGCTAGTCTACCTGTGACATGTATCTCTACGGTTGTGTTCATTAAAACTGTCTATTTGGCCTTGGAATCCCTGCGAACAAAACACTTAAGTCTGGTTGTAACATCACGAGAACCACCGTTACTCACTCAAAATTACATATCGATAACGGTTTCTGACCATTGTGGAACAAAACCGCGTGCGCGAGTTCTGAAATTATCGATCACGCATGCGCACTGCACATGTGAGAGACAATTCTGTTTTTGATATAATCTAAGACAGAAGGTTTTGGAACAAATCGTTTGTTATATTCGTGTAAAAGGTACAAGCACAACTCCTTCCAATAAAAATGTTAAAGCTACTTCAAAATCAGCTTGGTGTTTGTAACAAGACTACAACTCATCCACATAGATAACACCGTACTAATGAGATCACTTTTGGACAGTGTCCCTATACCTAAACTTACTTGAAATACACAAAAAGAAAAAAAAAATTTCACATCGACAACGTGTCAAGTATAGCTTAGTTTTTCCAATAATCACGCCCACTAGCGCGAAACAAGTCTTAACACGTTTCAAAAAAACAGATTAAACTGGTATTCCTTGATATAACTAGACACTTGGAAGACCAAGGCCCAGACACTCACGTTCATACTTTACTGAAGCGGTGGTGTGATAACGACAGATACTTACACCTCACTTAAGATGACTTCCCCTGTTCCCACCAACTGGGTGTACATCAAAAGAAGTGATGACATGTTATCTATGCTGTCTAAATATGATATGTATAAATATCGTGTGTATACGTATTAATATCTGTTGTAAAATACATATTGTATAAACATTGTATAAAAAGACAACACAATGCCGAGTCATACACAATACAACAACACAAGAATATCTACACAAAAATGGTATAGCCAAGTCTCTAACACTTCACCCCCACCTCTTCCTGTTGGCCTTGCTATAGTGAAGTCTCTAACACTTCACCCCCACCTCTTGATGGTGACCCTAGTAAAGTCTCTAACACTGCACTCCACCTCGTCATGGTGAACCTAATATAGCCATGTCTCTAACACTTCACTCCCGCCGGCCGATGTCTTTAATCTACCACCGAAAAAAGAGACCTACACACACACAAAAAATGGTAAAGTCAAGTCTCTAACACTACACTCCCACCTCTAGGCGTTGACCCAAGTATAGTGACACGTCTCTTTCACTCCCACCTCTAGATGTTGGTCCTAGTATAGACAGGTCTCTAACATATCACTCCACCTCTCAATACTGGCCCTAGTATAGTGACGTCTCTAACACTTCACTCCACCTCTTCATGCTAGACCTAGTATAGGCAAGTCTCTAACACTTCACTCTCACCTCTCGATGGTGGTACACCCGCCTGTTACAACCCAACATACACACACACAACCACACCCGCACATGCGCACATCCACACATAGACACATAACCACGCACGCGAGCGCCCACACACACACACACGCACACAAACAAACACATAATCTACCACCGAAGAAGATGAAAAAACCTACCAAGCGGCTGAGACTAGTGTTTTAACTTGACATTATTTTAAAAGAATTAAATAACTCTTCCCAACCTGTTAACTACAACGCTAGACATTTACAAAATGTAGTTACCAACGTTTGTGGGCTCTACGCCATTTATTTCATCTTGATCAAACCTCGCGGTGGTACTATGCAGTGCGTCCTACTGCCCTTTTCGGCTAGACAACACATGTATATGTATATATGTATGTATATATGTCTAAATAACACACCGCAGGTGTATCCTGACACCACATCTCCCCTCAACATCTAAAATATCTCTCTTCCACCCCCAAAACCATACCACAACACACAAAAAATCCCCCTAACCTACACCCGCCCGCTACATTACACCTATACATCGTCACCCTCGCCAGGACAAAAAACCTCCACTCACTTCAAAAACCCCCTTAGTAACCTACTAATTATCGATTTTTTATTTTTCCGTCATTATCGATTTTTTTTATTTTATATATATATGTATATGTATATATGTGTATATATGTATGTATATATGTCTAAATAACACATCACAGGTGCATCCTGACAACGTCACCACATCTCCCCTCAACATCTAAACTCTCTCTCTCTCTTCCACTATGTACACCCACAGATACCTACAGGTATACACAATACAACACAAATACAATACAACATCTAAACTCTCTGTACACACACACTTAGTTACATACACACACCCAACACACAACACGCACCTCTCTATTTTTACGACGGCAATGTGACGACACCCCTCTAGGTCTGGTCTGCATCTGTACCCCGGTGTTATATTATATTTTATGTCTTCCAATCTGTGATCATATAATTTTGAATACCTTCCATCTTCCAATATAAATATATAAAAAATTGTACAACGATAATATATACTCATGTAATGTTAAAAAATACTGTACATGTATAGTACTATGTGTTGATTGCTAATATATAACAATGTCAATATATGCTCCTATATGTTTTGTTACTACAAAACAGTATTGAATATAAAATAAAATATATTAACTAAATTCTTTGTTACCCATGTCTATATAACTGTTGTTTACCTATTGTAAATATACGTCTAACTGTTGTAAGTATATATCGTATAACTGTTGTAAATATATTGTCTAAATATATCGTCTTCCTATTCTAAATATATATCGTATAACTGTTGTCTTAATATTGTCTATGTGTATACCTAAATAATCAACAACATAGCAACACACTACCAGGACGTCAGGAACTCACCCCGGCTAAAATATATTGTTATATAAAAAGTCACGCGCCACTACAGCGCGCCACCACATTTTCCTTATATAAAAAGTCATGCGCCACCACAGCGTGCCACCACATTTTCCTTATATAAAAAGTCACGCGCCACCACATTTTCCTTATATAAAAAGTCACGCGCCACCACAGCGCGCCACCACATTTTCCTTATATAAAAAGTCACACGCCACTACAGCGCACCACCACATTTTCCTTATATGAAAGTCATGCCCCTCTGCCTGAATTTCCTCCGCCTGAAATCGAACGAGTATTTTGTTATATAAAAGTCATGCCCCTTGTCGTGAAACATTCTAAATCCACATATATAAATTAAAAGGTAAATGTAAAGCCTAACCCATAAATTCAATAAAAGGAAAGAGAAATGGTAAAAGTACAGTGCTGTCACAATGGCGTACAAAAATCCCCCTTGTTTTCTACTTCGTCTGCAAATTGTAACGTTTCACGTTGATAGTAAAGCCTACTGCATCACTACACGCTTTCTACAATAAAACGTGTACTGCATTTCTAAGAAAACCTTGAGCTAGGCACACCGCGTAATGACCTTAATTAATACTTCCATTAATTTCATTTTATACACGCGTGATGAAAAGACAGATGAACTTAGGATAGAGACAAGGGAGGGCTGAAAGCAGGAACGCATGCAACCCTAACACGCGTCTCGCGATATACAATTAATGCCACCCTCCCCAAGCGAAAGGCCAGAAGCAATACTTGTTTCCAGATGGACAGTGATAAAAAACACTACCCATACGAGAGTTAGGTTTAAAAACCTGAAAAATGCTTATTGGGAAACATGACATTATACTGGTTTACGTTTGAAATCCTGACAGTACCCAGACACCACATCGTATCGAAGTGAACAGGAGGTAGAAGAAAATGCACATTTTGAACGCAGCCACCTAGCTCCCTTAAATTTATATAATTGGGTTCCTTAGGACTTGCTGACAAAGAATATGTTAAACGTTACGCAAATAGTCTAGGAATTAACAAATTATTCATTCATAACCCTCCACTCCCAAAGGAGCATAGGCCTTCAACAAACACATGCCAAGTCCTCCTGTCACGTGCCATCATCTCAAGGTCTTTCCATGTTCTCCTCATCATTTTCACCTCTGTTTCCAACTCTCTTCTCCATGTACTTCTTGGTCTTCCTCTGCCTCTCTTGCCCTGGGGGTTCCAGAACAAGGGCTGCCTTGTAATGCTATCAACAGGTTTCCTCAGTGTGTGTCCTATCCATCGCCATCGTCTTCTTCTCATCTCTTGTTCCACTGGCACTTGTCCAGTTCTTGTCATCAGTTCCACATCGGTAACCTTGTCATACCATTTTAATCCCTCTATTCTACGCAAGCACCCATTTATGAAAGTCTGTAGCTTTTTGGTTGTTGTCTTTGTTGTTCTCCATGTCTCCGAGCCATACAATAGGACTGACTTCACATTTGAGTTGAAGATTCTTATTTTCGTGTTGGATCCTATTTCTCTTGATCTCCATATATTTCCCAATGCAATGAAAGCTCCTCTTGCTTTTTTGTATTCTTATTTTGATATCGCTGTCTGTCCCTCCAACTTTGTCTATATTACTGCCAAGATATGTGTATGATTCTACATCTTGTATTGGCGTTTCTTCAAGTTCAACCCTGTTTTCATTACCTGCATTTATTCTCATTATTTTTGTCTTTTCCCTGTGTATTTTCAGACCCAATTGCTGTGACCTCTCATCGAGTGTTTTCAATTTGTCCTGCATCTGATTACGGTTATGGGACAGGAGAGCCAAATCATCAGCAAAATCCAGATCATCCAACTGCTTAGTCAGAGTCCACTGGATTCCATTTCTGTTGTGTGTTGTCGATGATCTCATAACCCAATCTATTGCCAGCAAGAAAAGAAATGGAGACAAGAGGCATCCCTGTCGCACTCCTGTTCTTATCCCAAATGGTTCTGTAAGCTGTCCTTCATGAAGAACTCTGCACGTCATGTCTTCATAGGTTTTCTTTATTAAATTAATGATTTTCAGGGGAACTCCATAATGCCTCATCAATTTCCAAAGTGATTCTCTGTCCACACTGTCAAATGCTTTTTCGTAGTCCACATTCCAGACTTTGTTCAACTATTATTCTCAAAGTGGCTATCTGGTCTGTACATGATCTGTTTTGTCGAAAACCTGCTTGTTCCTCTCTCAATTTCTTGTCTATGGACTCCTTTAATCTCTCAAGGATAATCCTGTTCAATACCTTTCCTGGCACTGATAGTAACATTATTCCTCTATAATTTGTGCACTCTTGTAGATTTCCCTTCTTAGGCAACTTAACCAGATATCCTTCCTTCCATTCTGCTGGTATCTCTTCTTTTTCCCAGACTTTACCAAGTAATTTATATAACATCTCTGTAGCCGTGTCGATATCTGCTTTGATGGCCTCTGCTGGAATGCTATCAGGTCCAGACGCTTTTCCATCTCTTAGAAGCTTTATGGCTTTCTTTATTTCTTCCTTCGTTGGTCTTTCACCGTTAATTTGTAGCTCTTCTTCTGCTGGCTGGATGTCCGGCGGGTTTTGTGGAGCTGGTCTATTGAGAAGGTCCCCAAAATATTCTGTCCACCTCTTCATTTGCTCTTGTATATTGCTGAGCAGTTTCCCATTCTTATCTTTTATGAGGCAACTTGTTTGCTTGTATTTCCCTGTTAGCTTCTTTGTGCTGCTATACAGTTCTCTCATATTTCCTTTGGCTGCAGCATCTTCTGCCTCTCTTGCCAACTCCTCAATATACTTCCTCTTGTCTCTTTTGATACTTCTTTTTACTTCTTTGTTTGCTTCTGTGTACACTTCTTGAGCCTTGGCTTTGGAACTTCTGGTTTTGCTTGTGTTTAACTCTGCTTTCTTGTTTTTTTTATCTTTTATCTTATTGATGGTTTCTGTTGTTATCCATGCTTTTTGTTGTCTTTCCCTTTTCCCCAGTATTTCTTCACATGTCTCCTTCCATACCGTTTTGACCTGCTGCCAATAGTCTTCTGTATTCTCTACATCTTCCAACTGTTGGAGCACTTGGAATTTGTTGGATACTGTGACCGCAAATTTGTCTCTTGTTTCTTGATTTCTTAGCTGTCCTACATTAAACTGTTGTCTATAATTTTGCATTGTTGCATATCTCTTGAGTTTCATTTTTACTTTGGCTATCAGAAGATGGTGATCTGATGCCACATCTGCTCCTCTATATACCTTTACATCCTGCAATGATGATCTAAACTTCTTCTTTATGCATATATGATCGATTTGATTTTCTGTTCTATGGTCTGGTGATATCCATGTTGCCTTGTGTATTCTCTTATGTGGAAACATGCTTCCTCCTATAGCCAGTTGATTTGAAGCACAGAAGTTTGCGAATAGTTCTCCATTTTCATTCATTACTCCTAGCCCATGTTTTCCCATGACTTCTTCAAATCCAGTATTGACTGTACCTATCTTTGCATTCATGTCACCCATCAAAATTGTGATGTCTCTTCTTTTTACTTTATCCATAATTTCCTGTAGTTTAGTATAAAATGCTTCTTTCACAGACTCTTCTTTGTCATTAGTTGGTGCATAACATTGGATGACATTGACATGAATTTTCTTTTTAGCTGTTTTGAAAATAGCTGTTATTATTCTGGGTCCCACAGCTTCCCATTCAATGAGTGTGTTACCGGGGCCCGAAAGGGGAGCAAAGAATAGTAACACTGTCCCCTGCCAAGCATGTCGTAGAAGGCGACTAAGGAGGGTTGGGCATGGGGCCGGTTACCCCATCCTGTAAAAAAAAAATTTAAACCACAAAAAACTTCAACAAATATGGACAAGTCAAATAAAGAAAATAAAACACAGCCATCCAAGACAGGGGAAGGTCCTCTCGCGGGGAGGCGTATGATGCAACACAGAGAAAGCCGAAAGGAGTCTGTGTTGCTGACTAACCTTCTTTCTTCTAGGAGAACTTCCAGATTTGGCACCTGGAATGTTCGGACATTGAACGAACAAGGGAAAGTGGCACAAGTAGCAGCAGAAATGAGGGAATACAAAATCGAGGTTCTGGGAATGTGTGAAACAAAGTGGAAGGGGGTAGACAGGAAGAAACTCATCACAGGTGAATTGGTGCTGTCCTCAGGACACGAAGACGAAAGTTCACACCACAGTGAAGGGGTAGCTCTTATGTTATCTAAAGAAGCACAGAACAAATTATAGCCAAAATAAAATGGTGGTGCTGTCAGACAACACCAAAATCAGAATTGCGCAGTGGCAGGTTTTGAAACCACCATTTTACGGGAAATGGGCCACCATGTAAAATCCTATTTGATTGGATAGAAGTAAATGTAAGGCTAAACACGATTAGTCGGGCTACAAATACTAATTCTTTGTTGTTAGGGAAACGTGAGTAGGAGTACTTTTTTTGAAAAGCTGTGTAAACATGGCCCGATTGGTTAGACCCGCCAATATAGGCAATTAGGAGCGTCAGTTCAGTGCCACATGTTAAAATAAACTTACTAAGAAACAGTGCGTTGAGAGCCAGATCATATTTTTCTAAATAAAAGCCTGGGACAGAGGCGGATCGGAATTTGTGCCATAATTTGTGCCATTATTCATCGCCAGTCAACGTATCTGTGTATTATTTCCATGAATTGTGGTAAGCTTGATATATTCAATATCTTTTTAATGAAAATTGAATGTAAATTGATAATTTATGTCTGTATATGTGTGTGGTTCAGTAGCGAACATGAGGCAAGGCCTATATAGTGCTCCAACCTGAACAGAAGGTGTCGGAGAAATGTAAAACTGCATGGAATTGCCAAACAGTACACTGACACCTATCTTATTGACTAGAAGGAACTAAGGCTGGAATTGCAGAGGCGTAGTAACCATTTAGGAGGAGAATACTGGTGTAAATTGTTTCAGATGAAGATAGCAGTTGGCCTACCGCTCTGAACTCAGTGTTTGTTATGTATTGTGTTCAGTCTGGAAATAGATTATAAATTAGTTCTGAAATAGGAGGTACAACCTTCTTGTTTCAGGGACTGTGGTCCTAGTTATTGAAGCAGCACCTGGTCTGAGTTTTGCTGAATCCAGAGGCTGACAGCATACTCCTTGGTCCAGATAGCGACCAGTGAGGTGTCTCCAGAACACAGGGAAGCAATCGAGCAGAGGAGTCTTTTCCTGCCGCCATCACGAAAGATAAGCTTCTGTGGCCAGAGTAGCTCAACATTATGTGCCCCCTCAAAAATTGACATTTTGTTAACTACAGAGGGACAATTAATTGGTTCAAATGACAGGAACTGTGAAAGTTTCCCAATACTATTTCCCCGATAATCAAACACTTGAAGTCATGATGAAAAACAACAACCAGGCTTGAACAAAACCAGTATTACCTCATATTACTACTGCACAAATTACACACATAGAATAATAATAATAAACTATGTCAATCCAAAGCAGTTTTTGACACATTAAGAAGACTATCAAAACCCCAACAGCCCAGGGTAACTGTCATAGAAGATAGCAATGGGGCTCTGCTCAATGAAAAAACAGCTGTAATGAGAAGGTGGACAGAATATTGTAAAGAATTATATAACTGTAAACTTGACACTGACTTAGGCATATTAAACAACATTAAGTGCGAAA
The DNA here is from genome assembly GCA_024509875.1 of Oreohelix idahoensis. Classification (NCBI taxonomy): domain Eukaryota; kingdom Metazoa; phylum Mollusca; class Gastropoda; order Stylommatophora; family Oreohelicidae; genus Oreohelix; species Oreohelix idahoensis. The sequence goes on from JAMPIV010013565.1 coordinate 77,657, forward strand.
ACAGAGAACTCGGAAATGCAGCAATACTACGGGAAGAAGTGGAAGAGGCTATATGTTCGATGAAAGGAGGGAAGTCACCGGGTGTGGATAATATACCAGCAGAGCTCTTGAAATATGGAGGACCAGATATAGTAAAAATCATGAAAACAATTTGCCAGAAGATATGGAGTACAAAAAAATGGCCAAAAGAATGGACGCAGTCATTAGTAATACCGCTTCCAAAGAAAGGAAATCTAAAAATGTGCAAGAACTACAGAACCATTAGCCTTATTAGTCATCCAAGTAAGGTGATCAAACTTTAAGGGATACTTTTGAACAGAATAAAACAGAAATCAGAAGAAATCTTGTCAGAGGAACAGGCTGGCTTTAGACCAAAAAGAAGTACCTCAGAACAAATCTTCAATATTAGATTACTGATCGAAAAACATCTCCAGACAACATGATTTATACCATAACTTCATCGATTTCACAAAAGCCTTCGATCGAGTCTGGCATGAAGGTTTATGGCAAAATAATGAGAAAATTCAATTTTGATACCAACATCATAGATATCATTGAAGCACTATACAAGGACGCAAGCAGTGCTGTTTTTGCAAGCAATGACATTGGAGAATTTTTCAAAACAACTGTAGGAGTTCGCCAGGGATGTATCCTGTCACCAGTGCTCTTTAACATTTATCTAGAACATATTATGCAGGAGGCTCTCTACGATTATAAATCAACCATATCGATTGGAGGCCGACCTCTGTGTAATCTACGTTTTGCTGATGATATTGATCTGATAGCTGGAACAGAATCAGAACTTCAAGACCTTACCTCTAGACTGGAGAAAGTAACAAGAACATATGGGATGGAAATTAATATAGAAAAAAGCAAGATATTGGTGAATAGCCATAAGAAACATGTTCCGACCAACATTACGTTAAATGGGCAAACGTTAGAAGAAGTTAACACCTTTAAATATCTCGGGTCCACTATATGTAGTGATGGAAGATCAAATAAAGAAATCAAGACAAGACTTGAGATGGCCTCAGCTGCCATGACAAGGTTGAATGTGATCTGGAAAAGTAACATCAGTTTTCCTGTGAAGATCAAATTATACAAATCACTTGTATTATCTATTCTCTTGTATGGGTGTGAGGGCTGGACACTCACTGCAGATACGGAGCGAAGGATTCAGGCTTTCGAGCATAAATGTTATAGAAGAATTTTGCGCATTTGCTATAAAGAGCACAAAACAAATGTCTATGTTAGAGAGAAGATAAACACCTATGCAGGCCATCAAGAACCACTTTTGTCAATAGTGAAACGTCGAAAGCTTGCCTGGTTTGGACATGTAACTCGTCATGACTCCCTTTCGAAAACGATCCTCCAGGGAACAGTCGAAGGTAAACGGAGAAGAGGAAGGCAAAGAAAATCCTGGGCTGATAACATCAAAGAATGGGCAGGACACGGTTTCTCCACACTTGTACGCATTGCTGAGAATAGAGAGCAGTGGAGGATCCTGTCTGCTGATGCTTCCACCATGGCACCCCTACGACCCATGACGGGTTATGGGTTGAGATGATGATGATATATATAACCTGTGTACATAATACTTGTAATTACATTTGATTGTGATTCCTGGTTCACTGTGTAGTTGAATCAGGATATCCATTATTGACAAGAATTAATACATATATTTTTTAAACTTAAACACTTGACTCATTTAAGATAGTCTTATAGATTGTTATATGTGTGTGAGTGTCACAGTGTTGTAAAGTGTTGTGGAATAAATTAAATTGTTTATCTGTTTGTTGTTGTTGTGACTTACACTTCATCATTTTCATAACCCTAGACATTTAACGTAGTCATCACAATATTCCAAAATAATTCTGACTGAGGTATAAATGTGGTAGCAAGTAAGGTCATCTGTAATACACCACACTTAATAGATACAGATACCTTCACAGCTGATCTCAGTCAGTACACTAAGTCCCCTATAAATATTTATAACATCCCATTTTACCACATATATTGGGGTCCTGTCCGGGATTTTGAATCTTTCCCTATTATAAATATTGGCGGTAATTCACTTCAGGGAATAATAAAAATTAAAAAGGTATCCTTGGGTGAAAATAAATAACGTTGAGCTCTCAGTGCCTGTGGTTGTCATTGGATATTTAGTTAGAGATTGTATTGTTTAGTTAGACATTATATAAATTTACCTGTTAGAAAATGGCGGACCTGGCCAAATTTCGATCTGCTGCTGTGCAGACTGCTAAAGAGTTAGGAATGGACGGGCAAATTATGATTGCTTATGTCACTGCTGAATGTGACAAATATATTGAACGGGAAGAAAGAAGATTAGAAAAAGAGGCTGAAAGAAAGTTAGAGGCTGAAAAAGAAATTAAGAGGTTGCAGATTGAGGCTGAGGCTAAGAGGTTGCAGATTGAGGCTGAGGCTAAGGCATTGGAGGCAGATAGGGAGATTAAGAGGCTCCAGTTAGAAGAACAAAAGGCAGAAAGAGAAGAAAAGAGATTAGCTGCAGAGAGGGAGGCAGAAAGAGAAGAAAAGATATTAGCTGCAGAGAGGGAAGCAGAAAAAGGGGAGAAGAGATTACAAAGGGAACATGAGTTACGACTAAGGGAGTTTGAGTTTCAAGGCCATGCTCCTGAAAATGGTGCCAGTCCCTTTACCTCCGATGCTGTTGCTAGTCAGGGAGCCTCAACCTCAGCTATGAATTTTCATTTAGATCATTTTGTTGAGAAAGAAGATGATATTGAGAGCTATCTAAATAGATATGAACTATTAGCTACCACGTATGGGTTAGAGAGAGAAAGGTGGAGCTTAAAGTTATCTCAAGGGCTTCGTGGGGCAGCTTATGAAGTTTTTGCCAAAATGAGCAGAGGTGATCAAGAAAATTATGACATGCTAAAGCAGGCTCTTTTGTTAAGATATGAAAAGAACGCAGAATTTTATAGGAAAAAATTTAGGAATGCTAAACTACTGTCAGGTGAAACCTATCACCAGTTCTCTGCACGGTTAGAGACATACTTGGAGAAATGGACTTCTCTGGGGAAAACCCAAGATCTTAAGGAAATGGTCCTTATAGAACAATTAAGAGAGTCCATGGCTCCAGACCTGAGAAAGTTTCTCATGGAACAAGGTGCAGAGAGACTGGGTGAGTTGCTAAATGTTGCAGAAAGGTATCAAGCGGCTCAGGCAGAGGTATCAGGTAATAAAAAGAAGCAGGTGGATAATTTTAAGGCACCACAGAACTTTAATAAATTTGATCCTAGAGATCAAAACAAAGGTAAGCACCAGTTTGATAGGCCACGGTATGACTATAAAAATAAAACCCCACAATTCGATGAAAGGAATTATGATGAAAGAAAATCTTTCAACCAAGGAAAGAGATGGTGTAAAAATTGTAAGATGAACAATCATGACACTGACCATTGTAGAAGGAAACCTCCTCATTGTGCTGCTATGACATCTGGAAAAAAGGGAAAAAAGGTCAAACCTGCAGAACTACAGGAACCATACCACCCCCCCAGTGTGAGAAGATGTCATCTGTAATGGTGTCACCATAAGGTGTTTATATGATACAGGTTTAAATTATGATTCCGTTGTGAGTTCTCACCTGGTGCAGGCAGATCAATACACCACAGAAACAGTGGAGATTCAAACTGCAACCAAGGATGTAGCTACCATGACACTTCCCGTCGCCCGGATAAAGGTGAAAACGCGATATGTGGAAGGAATCATAAAAGCAGCAGTGATAAATGAGCCAATCTACCCTCTGATATTGGGGTGTAGATATGTCTTCTTGGGGAATCCCAAGAGACCTGTGATATTGGCAACAGTGCAGACCAGATCACAGTCTAAAAAAGAGGAGGATAATCCAATAAATACTCATCCAGATGAGATGAGGAAGGCACAGGTGGAGGACAAGACACTCAAGCCGTGTTTCAAGAAGTTGCCCAAATCTCATACATCTCCAGGCAAGGGAGAATTTTATATGAAGAACAAACTGATTTATAGGAAGGCTGGATCTGAATCCAATGGTCACGGACAGCTGGTCCTTCCCACTTCATATAGGACTAAAGTGTTGGAACTAGGGCATGCGATTCCCTTCAGTGGTCATATGGGGATCAGCGCAACAGGACAGCGAATAGCTTGTCACTATTTCTGGTCAGGAATAACTGAAGATATCAAACGATATGTAAAATCCTGTCCAGAGTGCCAACGAGTAGCACCTAAGCATTGGACTGCACCAGCAACTCTGGGGGAAATGCCCATAGTGGGAACACCCTTTGAGAGAGTTGCCGTGGATCTTGTGGGACCTCTCACTCGAACTAAGAGGAGGAACAGCTACATTCTGACTCTGGTGGACACTTGTTCTATGTGGGGAGAGGCGGTAGCCCTGTCATCGATTGATTCTAAGCATGTGGCAGAGGCATTACTCACAATTTTCACAAGGTTAGGCTTTCCCAATCAAATCTTGACTGATAATGGCTCTCAGTTCAAGGGGAAACTAACAGAAGAAGTTTTCAGGATCTTCCAGGCCAAACACTTCCATTGTAGTGTGTACCATCCCCAAGGGAACGGCCAAGTGGAAAGATTTAATGGCACGTTGATGTCGATCCTGAGAAAGTTGGCACACGAAAAACCAGATACATGGGACCAGTACCTTCACGCCGCCCTTTTTGCTTATCGGGAGGTACCCCATAGTTCAACCGGTATGGCCCCGGCAACATTATTATTTGGAAGGCCAATAAAAGGTCCACTTGAAGCGCTGTTAAGAACGTGGACTGATGAAAAGGCAGAGGAAAATATTACATCCTCATACCAATATGTGAATGAGCTGACCACTCGTTTACAAACTGGCTGGAAACTTGCCAATGAAAATTTGAGACAAGCCAGGAAGAAACATGCTGTCTATTTTAACAGGAAAGCTAAAGACAGAGATTTGGCTGTGGGAGAGAAGGTACTGCTTCTTCTCCCCGGTAGTCAGAATAAGTTACAAATTGGATGGCAAGGTCCATATACAGTTCTAGAGAAGGTGTCTAGAACCAATTATAAGATAGATAAGAAGGGGAAAGAAAAAATCTATCATGTGAATCTCCTGAAGAAATATTTGGAAAGAGAAAATCAGGAAGAGACACACTTGTTGACCTTGTCCATTGCAATGGAGATGAAAAAGGAACCACTTTCATCATTTGAATATCCATTACACCCCTGTGAGACAGCGGCACAGATGAAAATCAGTACACATTTAACGAAAAATCAGAAAGAGAGAGTGCAACAGGTTCTAGATGATCATACAGAGGTGTTAACGGACCGACCGGGGCATACAAACTTATTGGAATATGATATGAAACTGATAGACCCCACACCTGTCTGTATGAAACCCTATTCGATTCCTTTTGCTAAGGAGAAAGCTTTGAAGGAAGAGATAGACTATTTGTTGAAGGAAGGAATTATTTCACACAGTGAATCTTCGTATAGTTCCAGTGTTGTGCTCTTAAGGAAACCCTCTGGAGAACATAGACTCTGTATAGATTACAGGAGACTGAATGCTATTACAGAAGGACAGGTGGATCCATTGCCGGATACAAATCAGTTGTTTGCCAGGCTAAATAAAGCTAAATATTTCTCAAAAGTGGATCTGAGTAAAGGATACTATCAGATTCCAGTAAAGCCTGAGGTTAGACCATATCTAGCTTTTAGTACCTCAGAGGGACACTATGAGTTTAACAGATTGCCATTTGGATTGAAGAATGCGCCTAGTGTCTTCTCTAGAATGATGAGAAAATTATTGGACCCTCTGAATAATCCATGCATCACACATTTCATGGATGATATCCTTATAGCAACAGAAACATTTGAGGAACACATTGACTCTCTGAACATGCTGTTTAATCGACTTAGAGAAGCGAATTTAACAGCCCGACCAACCAAATGTTGCGTTGGATGTAAAGAATTAGAATTTTTGGGACACACAATCCATCAGGGAAACATGACCCCTGACCCCAAGAATTTAGAGAAACTAAAGAAAGCCCCGAGACCACAAACCAAGAAAGACGTGAGATCCTTTGTCTCGTTATGTGGTTTCTACCAAAAGTATATCAAAAACTTTAATTCCATATGTGCACCGTTAACTGATTTGACACGTAAAGGAAATCCAGATCGAATTACATGGACACCACAATGTGAATTAGCTTACCAGGAATTGAAGGAAAAGCTCACAAGCAAACCTATTTTGAAATTACCTGACTTAAGTCAAGAATTCATTGTAAGGACGGATGCCAGTAATATTGGGTTAGGTGCGACACTGCTACAGAAATCAGATGCATTGGATGGGGAATTAAGCCCAGTGGCATATGCTAGCAGAAAGTTGAATAAAGCTGAAACCAACTACTCAACTAGCGAAAAGGAATGTCTTGCAGTAATATGGGCGATAAAGAAATTCAATATTTACCTGTATGGGAAGGCATTTAAGTTGCAAACGGATCACAAACCCTTGTCGTTTCTAGCGCAGGCTAGACATGAAAATTCTAGATTACTCCGTTGGTCATTACTGATGCAGCCATTTGAGTTTAGCAAAGAGTATATATCTGGAAAGAAAAATCTTGGAGCGGATTTTTTAAGCCGCCATCCGTGTGATGATAATCACCGTAAGCCCCAGAACTAATAATAAATTTCTCTATGTGTATATAGAATTATAGACTGACATATAACGTCTGTTTTAAGAGGGGAGAATTTGTCGTGAAACATTCTAAATCCACATATATAAATTAAAAGGTAAATGTAAAGCCTAACCCATAAATTCAATAAAAGGAAAGAGAAATGGTAAAAGTACAGTGCTGTCACAATGGCGTACAAAAATCCCCCTTGTTTTCTACTTCGTCTGCAAATTGTAACGTTTCACGTTGATAGTAAAGCCTACTGCATCACTACACGCTTTCTACAATAAAACGTGTACTGCATTTCTAAGAAAACCTTGAGCTAGGCACACCGCGTAATGACCTAAATTAATACTTCCATTAATTTCATTTTATACACGGCGTGATGAAAAGACAGATGAACTTAGGATAGAGACAATAGAGGGCTGAAAGCAGGAACGCATGCAACCCTAACACGTGTCTCGCGATATACAATTAATGCCACCCTCCCCAAGCGAAAGGCCAGAAGCAATACTTTTTTCCAGATGGACAGTGATAAAAAACACTACCCATACGAGAGTTAGGTTTAAAAACCTGAAAAATTCTTATTGGGAAACATGACATTATACTGGTTTACGTTTGAAATCCTGACAGTACCCAGACACCACATCGTATCGAAGTGAACAGGAGGTAGAAGAAAATGCACATTTTGAACGCAGCCACCTAGCTCCCTTAAATTTATATAATTGGGTTCCTTAGGACTTGCTGACAAAGAATATGTTAAACGTTACGCAAATAGTCTAGGAATTAACAAATTATAGCCAAAATAAAATGGTGGTGCTGTCATACAACACCAAAATCAGAATTGCGCAGTGGCAGGTTTTGAAACCACCATTTTACGGGAAATGGGCCACCATGTAAAATCCTATTTGATTGGATAGAAGTAAATGTAAGGCTAAACACGATTAGTCGGGCTACAAATACTAATTCTTTGTTGTTAGGGAAACGTGAGTAGGAGTACTTTTTTTTTGAAAAGCTGTGTAAACATGGCCCGATTGGTTAGACCCGCCAATATAGGCAATTAGGAGCGTCAGTTCAGTGCCACATGTTAAAATAAACTTACTAAGAAACAGTGCGTTGAGAGCCAGATCATATTTTTCTAAATAAAAGCCTGGGACAGAGGCGGATCGGAATTTGTGCCATAATTTGTGCCATTATTCATCGCCAGTCAACGTATCTGTGTATTATTTCCATGAATTGTGGTAAGCTTGATATATTCAATATCTTTTTAATGAAAATTGAATGTAAATTGATAATTTATGTCTGAATATGTGTGTGGTTCAGTAGCGAACATGAGGCAAGGCCTATATAGTGCTCCAACCTGAACAGAAGGTGTCGGAGAAAAGTAAAACTGCATGGAATTGCCAAACAGTACACTGACACCTATCTTATTGACTAGAAGGAACTAAGGCTGGAATTGCAGAGGCGTAGTAACCATTTAGGAGGAGAATACTGGTGTAAATTGTTTCAGATGAAGATAGCAGTTGGCCTACTGCTCTGAACTCAGTGTTTGTTATGTATTGTGTTCAGTCTGGAAATAGATTATAAATTAGTTCTGAAATAGGAGGTACAACCTTCTTGTTTCAGGGACTGTGGTCCTAGTTATTGAAGCAGCACCTGGTCTGAGTTTTGCTGAATCCAGAGGCTGACAGCATACTCCTTGGTCCAGATAGCGACCAGTGAGGTGTCTCCAGAACACAGGGAAGCAATCGAGCAGAGGAGTCTTTTCCTGCCGCCATCACGAAAGATAAGCTTCTGTGGCCAGAGTAGCTCAACATTATGTGCCCCCTCAAAAATTGACATTTTGTTAACTACAGAGGGACAATTAATTGGTTCAAATGACAGGAACTGTGAAAGTTTCCCAATACTATTTCCCCGATAATCAAACACTTGAAGTCATGATGAAAAACAACAACCAGGCTTGAACAAAACCAGTATTACCTCATATTACTACTGCACAAATTACACACATAGAATAATAATAATAAACTATGTCAATACAAAGTTCATATATATAACTTGTGTACATAATACTTGTAATTACATTTGATTGTGATTCCTGGTTCACTGTGTAGTTGAATCAGGATATCCATTATTGACAAGAATTAATACATATATTTTTTAAACTTAAACACTTGACTCATTTAAGATAGTCTTATAGATTGTTATATGTGTGTGAGTGTCACAGTGTTGTAAAGTGTTGTGGAATAAATTAAATTGTTTATCTGTTTGTTGTTGTTGTGACTTACACTTCATCATTTTCATAACCCTAGACATTTAACGTAGTCATCACAATATTCCAAAATAATTCTGACTGAGGTATAAATGTGGTAGCAAGTAAGGTCATCTGTAATACACCACACTTAATAGATACAGATACCTGTAAAGGGCAATTTTTACTATCTTGCAATATAATACATTTATATTCTTATTATGTTCGCAAATATTTTGGAAGCAAAGTATTTCCTTTTTTAAGTGCTTAAGGAGAAGTCATTTTTTGGGTTGCTTCCCTTGAAAATAGTCCGTCATCTTCGATCGGACTCCGCAGACGACTCTAGGCCTACTGTGATTTATTCTTTGGCTGGGTAGGAATAGATTGTTCTTGCTTCAGTATATCTATGGCCTGAATTTATACGTAGTGTTTGTATGAGTAGGACGAGTCTGTCTTATATATGGATATCTTTGCATTTCTAAGCCGAACTAATTTGGTTGTCGCTAGAAAAGGTCAAAGGCTATGCAGCGGAAGTATCGCTAGCGAAGGGGTGTGATTCATGGCTGCCATCCTGTGAGGATGCTGAGTTTTGTTGTAGCAGGCTTTTTGCCGAAATAGTGATCTATATATGGATGGGGAAAAGTGATAGTCATATAGACATGTTGTATGTACTTTACCCCAGTGTTTATTCTCTTTTGCCAAGGAATGGCAAAGTTATATTTCGCATAAAAAGGTAAAACCACAATTTATTATGAACTTGGGCTTCGCCATCGTTGTTGATAAGCAGATGCACAGTGGTACTTTTAAAAAGAATATCCATTCAAAGGAAGAAGACATTCCTATGTATCAGCACTGGATTGTATGATATTATTCAATTACCTCTATGAGAGAACCTATGAAGAAATGAGGACATTTAATGAATGACCAATTTTGGTCTATATTCTATAGTGAGTGAAGCTCACGAGAGAGAGAACAGCCATGTTGAAATTCATATACTTTGTATTTATCGAGTGAGAAAAAGGGATGCCTGTACTATCGCTCGATGAACCAAGAGATCACTGCTACATGTGAGAACCCATGTCTGGGATTCCTATATTATGAAATATATATATATATTGAACTTTACGTGAAGGAATATTCGCTAGACGAGGTTAGGTTTAGGAGCCTTCCTATATCTTGGTTATGGTCTGACGTGCCCAGTCAGTAAAGCCAGATGATTTACATGATGGAACGCTGAATGCTTATTTACGAATGCTCCATTATGATATTTGCCAAGCATGAATGCTAACTTAAGATGATATTCCTGTGATCAACATTATGCTGTCTATGTCGACATTTGTTCCTGTAACCATACACGTACTGTCCAAGTGTGCGTCCCATTAAATGTTATAAAAAGACCACCGTAGTTCCAGTACTTCTTGAATTCGAACAGTGTGAGTATGAGTGATGTACTACCAACCTGTCAACTCTATCGAATCATTCTACCATTCGCGTACTGACATTCAGATACACACTCATTGTTTACACTCACATTCTTGTCGGAGCCTCATCACGTTCCAGGACAAGATGACCTGTATGACCAAAACTGTGCTGGGTTTGATGAGTTGACAATCGTTACACTTTGCTACACCAGTCCCAACATCTACATTTATCCACTGGTGGACATTCACATCATTTAGCAAATAAAGCATGATTCAACAACTAGTAGCCAGTATGAGTTAACAACTAAACAGAGTTTATCAACTGGTGTGCCAGCTTCCTGGGTCAACCTGCACAGTGACTATATTGAGAAGTAAACTACTGAGACCAGACGTTCCTTGGGGTCTGTTACGACACACAAATACATCAACAGTACAACTCTACAGTGATGTCAGCGTGACCTGTCCTGTCGAGAGTATGCAGTAACTAGGTCAGGCCATACAACTGACAGTGTTACACGGCAAGCTTGGTTGAAACATAGAACATTACACATCAGGACTGGAGAATATTTGACAGTGTTTGCGAAAGAAAATGTTATTGAACTGAGAAGTCCTACATTGATTGTTATCATTCAAATCAACGATGGAGCTTCTATTTCTGTGTTGAATTTAAAATAATTAGACCAGAAGTATTTGTTTAATAAAGTACCACAGTACTGTACTATTAGGCAGTGTAGCTGAGCCTTCATTCCAACACATTCTTTCTGCAACACTCTATTTACATCATATTGCCATACTATTTATGCATTTATGTATTTATGTTTAACTATTTATATGTGATATTTGTTTGTATCCAGCGGGTTGTTGTTTCGGTTGGGCGGTGTCACACAGCAGAGTATCCCACGTAATAGAGGGTCTGATGTGTGCGTTTCTATAGGTGCAATTTTCTTGATTGAAAATTTGCTGCGACAGCTGTTGCTATTAGTGTTAGCTGTGAAGACTGTACTCATTGTTGTTTTTGTAATATTCCTCTGTTCTTTAGTTTGTTTTGATTTGTTTGTAATTTGTTGGTCTACCCTATTCTATCTTTCAGTTCTATTCTCAATTTATATTTATATACTGTGGCGTTATTTGTATTTGTTATCCTCTTGCGGTTTATCTTTTATTGTTTTTCCTATTTGATTTATTTCATTTCCGCAAATGTTTTCATGTTCTTCTGTATAACTGTTTTGTTTGGTGCCTGATCGACATACACTATTTAAAATATAGTTGATCATATAAATTGATGTACAAGAATCAACTGATAGTCAATTGCTATTACTAAAGGTACACAGTTGATGATATAAAACACTATTTCTGGTGCACTGCACTTATATTATAGAGTGAACCAGCAACTTATAGCTGTTATTATATAAGGATTTATACAAGACCTTTGTAAGGCTTGTTTCCCACAGTGATTGGGATAGTTAAGTACTATTTTTCCACAGGTTAAAAAGTTATCATACAAGGTCTTTGATTAAGACTAAGAAAGTGAATTTATTTACTTTTGCAAATTACTGATCTTATTAGACAAGATGTCTACCTTAGATTATTTTATCACACAAGGCAGGGCTCTTGATAAGACTGGTCAGCAATTAGAACAATGGGCAGTTGCTCAATATGACAAAGCATTAGCTGCAGAAGAGAGAAAACTTGCTGCTGCTGCTGAAGAAAGAAAAGCATTGATTGAAGAAAAGAAATTAGCAGCTGAGGAGAAAAGATTAGAAGCTGAGGAAAAAAAATTACAAAGAGAGGATGAACAAAAGAGATTGCAGATACAGACTGATGAAAAAAGATTCCTGATGGAAATGGAAAAAGAGAAAAGAAAAGATGAGGCTACTGCACAAGAGAAAAAAAGCAATAAGAGAACATGAACACCAAAAAGAACTTTTAGCATTTGAGTTAGAAAAGTTAAAGTTAACAAACATAAGTAATGTTAATCAAGCATCTAGTGGTAATGGTAAACCCTTTACTTACAAGGTCAAGGTACCAGCGTTCAACCCTTCCAGTGATGACATAACATTCTGGCTAAACAGATTTGAACGCTCGTGTCGAGCACATAATGTGGACAAATCACAATATGCTAACCAGTTATCAGAAAATCTGAAAGGTGATTCTCTGACTAGTTTAAGTTTGGTTGAAGAGGCTGACAAAGATAACTATGATGTTATTAGGGCAGCCTTGTTAAAGAAGTATCAGTTGTCTGAAGAGGGTTATCGGAAGTTGTTTAAGACAATGGTGCCTGAGGCAGGTGTAGAATTCTCAGAATTCATTGCAAGAACACGTCTTACATTTGATCGTTGGATTGAGCTATCCAAAACAGAAAAGACTTATGAAGCCCTTATGGACTTGATACTCAGAGACAAGATTATGTCAAGTATAAATAAACCTTTCCTCGAATTCTTACATGAGCGTAAACCTAAGTCTCTAAAAGAAATGGAACAGTATTGTACCCAATACGTCACTGCACATCCGGACGTAGCTATTAGCAACAGTAAGGTTAAAGAAGGTATGCCAGTTGCTTCTGCAACACCATACAACCCTAATCACTCTCACAAATTCCAAGGACCTCAAAATAGGTTTAATAAAAAAGGTAACTATTACAGTTATCAGAACCAAGGTAACCAATCATTTCAGGGTTCTTCTTCGAATACCTGGAGAAGAGCTGACAGCCCTCGATTCAGGGGTGGTCATAATTACAGGAACTTTCGCAAAGGAAGTCATTCTAGAAACTATCCAAGTTTTCCTTCATGGAGACAACAGGATCATAATTACCGAGATACTCATTATAATGAATATGATGATAGTAACCAAAGGAGCTATGATTCAAACCCGAGTAGGGGTTATAATGATGGAAACAATGATAAGTACAGAGGCAATAATAACAGAGGTAGAGCACAATTCAAAAAACATAAAGCTCATTACCAGGCGAACTCTGCACAGCAAGAGTCCCACGAAGCCTATAAACAAAATAAAGATAATGATGACTCTAATAATATGGCATGTGCCGCTTTTGATTTTGGGAGAGCATCTCAGTGCCCCCAATGCAAAACATTATTTGAGCCAACCACAGTGTCTACTTTAAGCTGTGGCCATCCTCTTCCCGCTCTTCCTGCGTCAATCGCGCATGATGGGAGAGGTTCCCTTGTCTTACACAAAGGTTTAGTAAATGACAATCCAGTCTCAGTACTTTTTGATTCTGGATGCACAACTATTGGGGTTAGGCAGTCACTCATAGATCCTTCTCATTCTACAGGCAAAGTAGTCAAATGCGTAACATTTGGCGGCACCATAGAGAAATACTCTACCGCTATCATTAGGATTGCTACTCCTTTCTTCACAGGAGATGTACACGCATGTCTTTTGCCGAATCCGATCGCTGATCTTATCATCGGTCGCATTCACGGAGTCAAAGAATGCACTCCGGAGCAAATTTCCGTTTGGGAAAATCAAAATATGCAATCTGCTAATGCAGTAGTCACTAGAGCTCAAGCTCTCAATATGCCTGAAACTTCATCTGTTGAAGATAATGAAGTGCATAACCAAGATGATCCCTTGGTAATTTCTCGTGACTCGTTTATAAAACAACAAGAAGAAGATCCGACTCTTAAGAAATTCTTCACTCTTGTAACAAAAGGTGATCCGAATAAAGATTCAAATTGTAAATCTTGGATTACAATGAAGAATGGCGTACTTGTACGTATGGTGCAAGACTCCACTAAGTCAAGTCATTCTCAGATTCTTGTACCCAAGAATTTGAGAGTTAAGATCTTACAACATGCACACGACTCGCAGTGTGCTGGTCACATGGGTTTTTTCCCGTACTAAGTCAAGAGTTCTTGCGGCTTTCTTTTGGCCTTTTGTGAACAAGGACATACGGATCTATTGTCGATCCTGTAAAGTATGTCAAGAAGTCAAATCCAAAGGTCCTCGTCATGCTGCGCCTATTCAGGCTGCAGATATTCCTATTCGTCCATTCCAGAAAATGGCGATAGACATCATTGGTCCATTCAAGATCAAATCTGCTAGAGGACATCAGTTTATCTTAACGTGTGTAGACATGTGCACACGTTGGCCAGAGGCTATCCCTCTAAAGAGCATTACTACCGCTGACATTGCAGATGCTCTTTGGCTTATATTTTCTCGGCTGGGATTCCCCGGAGAAATATTATCAGATCATGGCACCCAACTGATATCGGATACCATGTCTCAAGTAATGTCTACTCTACAGATAGAGAGATCTTTGAGTAGCATCTATCATCCTATGTCCAATGGGATGGTCGAGCGACTAAATAGAACACTTAAGAACTTATTAGGGAAGATAACTGAGGATCATCCTCAAGATTGGGATAGGGTTTTACCCGCGGCCCTCTTCGCGTACAGAGAGGTCCCCAATGAACATACAGGGTTTTCGCCCTTTGAACTTGTCTTTGGCGCGCGACCGCGCGGCCCAATGTCTTTGCTGCATGATCTTATAACAGCTGACAATATTGACGATGACACAAAATCTTCTTACGAGTATGTCATCGCGCTGAGACAAAAGATTATCGAAGCATGCAAATTGGCAACGTCCTCTTCTGAATTTGCTAAGCAGAAGGCAAGACAATTTGCTAATAAGAAGAGAACTTTACGACAACTTTGTCCTGGTGACAAAGCATTTGTTTTGCTACCTTGTCGTGAAAATAGACTCCTTATTAGTTGGAAAGGTCCGTACGATATAATATCGAAAATTTCAGATGTTGACTACATCGTCGATATTAACGGGAAGCATAAAACCTTCCACATCAATATGCTTACGGAGTTCCATGAACGTCCTGACTATTTACAGCCTATTTTCCAGGCAACGGACGATTCTCATGTCAAACATGGTCATTACTCATCACTGTCTGTAATACAGGATGAGGAAACAAGTTTTTTCGGATGTTAATCTCCCGCTTCCAATGATCCCACTTCATTCTAGTGAATCATGGAAAGACGTTACTGTTTCTCCTGATTTGTCTCTAGGAGAACGGCGACAAGTTTCGTCTATGTTACAAACATTTCAGGATGTCCTCACTGACATCCCTGGACAAACTCATGTCATTGAGCATGACATTGTTCTAACTGAACATACTCCAATTAGGGTTAGGCCTTATCCTATCCCTATACATTTCCAAACACAGGTTGAAAAGGAGTTGGATGAAATGATAGATTTACAAATAATCGAACCATCCACTTCTGCATATTCTTCGCCGATGGTTATTGTTCGAAAAAAAGACAATAACATACGTCTTTGCGTTGACTATCGCAAATTGAATCAAGTTACGAAGTTCGATGCTGAACCTATGCCTTTACTAGAAGAGTTACTTACTCGTCTTTCTAAATCGCATTTTTTCACTAAACTTGATTTGTCTAAAGGATATTGGCAAGTTCCATTATCCGAACGCGCCAAACCTCTTACCGCTTTCTCTACTCCCAGAGGCCTTTTCCAATGGAATTTTATGCCTTTCGGCCTTATGAACGCACCAGCTACATTTGTACGCATGATGCGTCGAATCCTATCGTATCGGTCAGATGTCATTGCTTATCTAGACGACATCTGTCTTTTCAGCGATACTTGGGAAGATCACTATTCAGGATTAGTTGAATTATTATCAACTCTGCGTGAGTATAACCTGACAGCAAAACCATCTAAAGCTTGTATTGGCTTTAGCGAAATTGCTTTCTTAGGCCATCGAGTAGGTCACGGTTTCTTGAAGACAGAAGACCATAATATCACTAAGATACTTAACATCTCTATCCCTAGGACTAAAAAGCAAGTGCGAAGTCTTTTAGGTCTCATACAATTTTATGGACGTTTCATTCCGAATCTGTCCTCTATCATGGCACCTCTCTCTACACTATTAAAGAAAGGGTCGCCTAACATGGTTCACTGGTCTCATGAATGCCAATCTTCACTAGAGAAGATCAAAACTATGTTTTCATCACCACCTATTTTTAGTGTTACCTACAACAGATAAGACATTTGTTCTTCGTAGTGACGCTTCATCCACTGGGATTGGAGCGGCACTAATGCAAGAGTACTCTGGAACTCTGCATCCTGTAATGTATATATCCAGAAAACTTAATGCTGCAGAAGGGAATTACTCGGTTTTAGACCGTGAATTATTGGCGATGGTTTGGTCAATTCTCAAACTCCAAAGATTCCTTCTGGGCGCGCATTTCGTAGTGGAAACTGACCAAAAAGCTCTTACGGCTATCCAAAGTAAGAACTTGAAGAGCTCGAGATCAACTCGATACGCAATCGCTCTTCAACCTTTTCATTTTTCGGTACGAGCTATCCGTGGTTCAGAAAATGTGATGGCGGACATTCTGTCCAGATGCCCACATGATGCCACTTAACTGTTAAATATTGGATCTTTTTAATATGTATAACTTTACAACAGTTATTTTTTGTTTCTTTATTAAGATACACATTTGTAATTTAATAATAGAATGATGGTATCTCTACTTAGCGGTTTATTGATGTTAATTCACCGCTGTTCTTTGATGATTGTTTCTTCATAAATCATAAATTTAAGATTATAGTGTGAATTTTTGGTATGCATTGTATAATTACCAGAATTGTATTATACGTACATCACACCTTCCTGGAAACATTTATTCGTAGGGAAACAATTTCTCTCAGATTTTGAGATATATATTCTCACCAGTCATATTAGGAATTATAGTTATTCCTGATATTTTCATCTGCGCAGTATTCTTGCGTTGTGAGCCTATTCTACGGTGCTCCTAGATGTATTAAAAAAAAAAATTTTATTTTTTTTTTTTCCCGGGAGGTGTGGTAAGACTGTAAAGGGCAATTTTTACTATCTTGCAATATAATACATTTATATTCTTATTATGTTCGCAAATATTTTGGAAGCAAAGTATTTCCTTTTTTAAGTGCTTAAGGAGAAGTCATTTTTGGGTTGCTTCCCTTGAAAATAGTCCGTCATCTTCGATCGGACTCCGCATACGACTCTAGGCCTACTGTGATTTATTCTTTGGCTGGGTAGGAATAGATTGTTCTTGCTTCAGTATATCTATGGCCTGAATTTATACGTAGTGTTTGTATGAGTAGGACGAGTCTGTCTTATATATGGATATCTTTGCATTTCTAAGCCGAACTAATTTGGTTGTCGCTAGAAAAGGTCAAAGGCTATGCAGCGGAAGTATCGCTAGCGAAGGGGTGTGATTCATGGCTGCCATCCTGTGAGGATGCTGAGTTTTGTTGTAGCAGGCTTTTTGCCGAAATAGTGATCTATATATGGATGGGGAAAAGTGATAGTCATATAGACATGTTGTATGTACTTTACCCCAGTGTTTATTCTCTTTTGCCAAGGAATGGCAAAGTTATATTTCGCATAAAAAGGTAAAACCACAATTTATTATGAACTTGGGCTTCGCCATCGTTGTTGATAAGCAGATGCACAGTGGTACTTTTAAAAAGAATATCCATTCAAAGGAAGAAGACATTCCTATGTATCAGCACTGGATTGTATGATATTATTCAATTACCTCTATGAGAGAACCTATGAAGAAATGAGGACATTTAATGAATGACCAATTTTGGTCTATATTCTATAGTGAGTGAAGCTCACGAGAGAGAGAACAGCCATGTTGAAATTCATATACTTTGTATTTATCGAGTGAGAAAAAGGGATGCCTGTACTATCGCTCGATGAACCAAGAGATCACTGCTACATGTGAGAACCCATGTCTGGGATTCCTATATTATGAAATATATATATATTGAACTTTACGTGAAGGAATATTCGCTAGACGAGGTTAGGTTTAGGAGCCTTCCTATATCTTGGTTATGGTCTGACGTGCCCAGTCAGTAAAGCCAGATGATTTACATGATGGAACGCTGAATGCTTATTTACGAATGCTCCATTATGATATTTGCCAAGCATGAATGCTAACTTAAGATGATATTCCTGTGATCAACATTATGCTGTCTATGTCGACATTTGTTCCTGTAACCATACACGTACTGTCCAAGTGTGCGTCCCATTAAATGTTATAAAAGACCACCGTAGTTCCAGTACTTCTTGAATTCGAACAGTGTGAGTATGAGTGATGTACTACCAACCTGTCAACTCTATCGAATCATTCTACCATTCGCGTACTGACATTCAGATACACACTCATTGTTTACACTCACATTCTTGTCGGAGCCTCATCACGTTCCAGGACAAGATGACCTGTATGACCAAAACTGTGCTGGGTTTGATGAGTTGACAATCGTTACACTTTGCTACACCAGTCCCAACATCTACATTTATCCACTGGTGGACATTATCATCATTTAGCAAATAAAGCATGATTCAACAACTAGTAGCCAGTATGAGTTAACAACTAAACAGAGTTTATCAATACCTTCAATAAAAATAAATTTCGTTTTTTTTAACTTTGTGCGCTGAGCGATGTTAGCGTTCGCAGTGTGGGCAGTGACCGAGCAGCCCCATATGACATTGTGCAATAGGATAGTGTTCACTCTTGCATTTACTATATTTCATTAGCATCTTGTAGTGTAGAAATTTGTAATAAGACTTTAAGGGTTACTTGAATAAGGTAAAAACAAATCAAAAAGGACATTTTTTTAAAAAACAAAAAACTGAAGTTTCTTCTATCTACACTACCGACTTGCATTAGAGTTGGTATCCTTTGTGGGAAGGGGAGACCACACAAAAATAGTAGGCTAATAATTTGGCCAAACTAAACAGATTCACCGAAAAAAAAAATCATTCTCTACTCAAAAGAGCATTGACAATTTTTATTAGATTATTATATTTACAACTGATTTATCACGCTAACGTATCGTGAGCTGTAGATATAATAATTTTTATTCTGGGGTTCTGTGAGACCTGAACATTGTTTCAATGGTTCCTCTAGGATAAAAAGGTTGAGAAAGGTTGTTAAAGATAAATACACCAGTCTTGTTTTACACGGCCAGATTTAATCTCTTACTCTATTGTGATCGCTTCCCTAAGCGTTGGTATCTAATTTAACAAGATAAGCATGCAAGAAGCGGTCAAACCCTAAAAGGTGATTGTTTATCTTAGGGGAACGTACCTAGATTTTGATATAATGAACGGTATATACTAAAGTAGGGAGCTAGCAACAAAATGGGCAGAAAAATGAATCAAATAAATAGGACTAATGTCACAAAGTGCGAATATAACATCAAGAGATGGATAGGAAAGAGTATATCAGAGTGCACCATCAAGACAAGAGACAGAAGACGTTGGAGATCCATTGCAGCCAACCTTTGATGTGAAGATGGCCCCTGGTGATGATAATGTTAAGACTAAAAGTAATTGATGACACATACGAAGATGGTTTCAAAAAACAGGTTACCGCGAGATAAGGTGAGAGCTCGCAGACATGACATGATAAAATACACTGCAGACCTCACTAGGATGGAGGAAAGGATCATCTTGCTGAAGATTCAGAAACAGACAGTTATGTAATACTTCCAGCAGAAGGACTTCAGTGAAGGAGTGAGCTTAAACATGACAGGAGAAACGGAAGAAGCAAGACCCCTTAAGGTCATGAAAGACAGACAGATGCATTTGTAGATGACATGTAAAGAAAATATCTTATCGTATCGTGTAGAATGTTCTTCATGAGGGTAGTGAGGGAAAAGAGGTCCCTACCGATATCAGACACTAATTCATGGTTGGACTGGCATGAAAGTGCTAAAATAAACCACTTCTGATTGGAGCTTTTTCCAGCGAAACCAGATAGGTGTGTGTGGGCGAAAATGTCCCTTATAATCTACAACATTTTAAAATTACTTCACTGTATGTCTATCTCGTCAAGACGACATTCCAGACAGCCAGAATAATGAGTAGAAACAGGATCCGAACATAAGGACAAGAGCAAGTATTGTAAGATCTTCTGATATTAGACAGAAAGAAAACGCGACTAAAGTACTGGAAACCACGAGTCCTAGGAATTTCCATACAGAATAACATTGGGATTATAATTAAAGTAATACCCCGACTACCTGTAAGACGGCCTCTTAAAACCAGTGGCCCAACACTATTCGGAAGATTTCCTGTGCAAAAAGTTTGTAAATTCATTTCCGATAATTGGGGTAAGTTGTAATATGAACATGTTATCATTTTATATTTTTACAATTAACATGTGTAAATTGCTGGGGATGTACAGGTTCATACGAGGCTGACAACCTCAGCATATAAAAGTATTGGTGACTGCTTTGTGCGGGTCTCCTCACAAGGAACAAAAAAGCAGAGGTAGCCCCAGGCTCCAAGTGGGGCAGGGAGTTGATGATGATGACATCATGGCGTACTTATATACTATATTAACATTTTAATAAGGGTATTTTCAAACATGTTTAAATAAAGCAATTGCCGTTTTCCGCTGTACAAACGCACTTTTATCCGACTCACTGATTAACATTAATGCTCCTGGAGGGTATCGTTTCTGAGGAAGATAAAGTGGTGGAATGGAAGCGGAGGGCTCCTGAATTTCATGTCAGGAGACCTTATGCTTAGAAGGGACATTTGTTTTATCTCAGTTTGTGGTACAAGTCTGTGGTTCAAGTTGCCAGCAGTCTACGCTAGATATCTACATCAGACGGGTCTTCAGGACACTTGCCTGGACAATTGGAGTGGTCACCCCCAGCATTACCACCGGGGACGTGCTACTGCCACATAATTTGACGATTGACAGAACAGTCAACAACACCCTTGGGTACCAACAATGACTGAAACCGACACCAAAAATAAATCATCGCCAACTCCTGGCTAATTAAGTATTACAGTCAGGTCCTGCAAAAGAACTTTTTTTTAAACGATAGCCACTTTAAAGTCATTACCAGTGATGAAAACATCAGTGCTTCATTTTTCATACATCACTCTATTTTCGCTTTAACTATAACTGATTATTAAATTTGTTATCTGTAAATACAAATTGATAGTTGACTTAATCACTCAGTTAATACATGTGGCAACAATAATCGAAGGCGATAGATGTGACAAAGTAATAGAGGATGATAGATGTAACAACAATAATCGAAGGTGGTAGATGTGACAAAAATTATCCAGGATGGTAGATGTGATAGAAATTATCCAGGGTGTTAGATATAAGAATGAAAAAGAGGACGATAGATGTGACAAAATAATCCAGAGCGATAGATGTGACAAAATAATTGAGGGTGATAGGTGTGGCAACAACAATCGAGGGCAATAGACGAAGCATAAGAAATCGAGGAGGATTGATGTGATAAGATTTATCCATGGTGGTAGATTTGGGACAAAAATTATCCAGAATGGTAGATGTGAAAAAAATTATCCAGAATGGTAGATATGAGAAAAAGAGCCCTGGATGGTAGATGTGACAAAAATAATACAAGTTAATAAAATATGACAGAAATAATCCAGTTTGCTAGATGTGACAAAAATAATTCAGGATAATAGATATGATAAAAATAACCCAGCGTGGTAGATGTGACAAAAATAATCCAGGGTGGTAGTTGTGACAAAAATAATCCAGGGTGGTAGACGTGAAAAAATAATCCAGGGTGGGTGGTAGTTGTGACAAAAATAATCCAGGGTGGTAGATGTGACAAAAATAATCCAGGGTGGTAGATGTGACAAAAATAATCCAGGGTGGGTGGTATTGTGACAAAAATAACCCAGGGTGGTTGTAGCAAAGTTGATTTTGCTGGGGAGGTTATGATGGTATCCTAAAAGAATGAAAAGGTGTCTGCTATAACCGTGTGAGGTCAAGCAAAAGTAGGCCTCTGACTCTATAAATGATGATGATGAATTATGTGCAGAGAACCTACAGCTACATCCCTAGGTCTCACACGGTCAATCTTCTGGCTCTAGTGTATGGTGTATGGTGTACCTAGTGTCTAGGGGAGAAATGAATGATGGTACACAACAATCAAACACTTTAAGTTTCTATTAAAGAAGTTAATAACTAGCAGTTAAGTTTTTCTTTAAAAAAAAATATTTACAATTTATTTTGCCTGTCCATTCATAGCTTGTGGACAGGTCTTTGAAAACAAAGACAAGATAGTTTACAGAAAAAGAACAATTTAAAATGTTGGGACAATCTGCCCAATAACTAAAAGTTATTATGTATTTATAACTGTTCTTCCTGTAGGAAATATTAAGCTAATTCACTGTATTTATATAACGGGAGAGTCACTGTATATGAGGGCTGTAGTTCATCCTACCCCCATAATATTCCTGTGTAATATTTTGAAACACAAGAGAATGTCAGAGATGCCCCAGATGTTTTACTCTTCACCTGAGAGTCCTTGTTGTAAGATAATACGATAGGTAGTTGCAGAAATTTCAAGTTCAACAATCGCCAAAGCTCCTACTGGATATTCAACAGCATATAAGTCTGGTTGGAGACTGGTTGGCGTTTATAAGCACTCAGCAGGTTTCCTGTCACCAGCCGGCAACAGGAACATAGACCCTCTGCAACAAAAGGACACCCTGGCCTTTTATCTCTGATCATTTATTCTAACACTTAATTCCCTACGTGGGTATGGGGTCAGCCTCGCGTGCCTTACAAATGCACTAGCCCCGAATCGTACAAGACTCCCACCTGGTTGTGATCACACCTCAAGTCCTTATAGTAGATACGCCACTGTACGTTCACATACTTTTCCTCCATACAATAATGTGGAGTAACCACATTCCCTTTTTTATGATATTCTCTTCTATCTTTTTACTTATATTTGCTTCAGGCATGTTAACAGTGTTCATTGAACACAGAGAATTGCTAAACTATTTTAATACAATAATATGTCAACATAATCATAACAACATACATCAGTCAGATACCGTTTAATGTGTGGACTCAACAATGTCTGCTTTCGACATGTCCTTCACTTTTTCCCCAAAAGCAGTATCTAACTTTTGTAGTTGGACCAAACATAGTAAATTTCATAAAATATCCTTACCACAATCAAGAAATATATAAACAAATGACGCTGATTTAGTGAAGAAATGGCCTCAGCTTCCTCCGAATCGTACAGACTGTGACTTGATTCTTTATTTAAGTTTATAATTAACACAGCTGTTTTTTCAGCGTATCTGTATAAAAATATTAGTTCAACTGGCAATGAATAATCAAAGCCTTTTGCTAATATCTACCAGCCCAGCCAATCGTAACGTTCTACTACTTGAATTCAAATGCAGTTTGAATGAAAAACCCAAAATAATTTTGAATAACTGGTGGTGGATTGGCTAGTCTGCTCTAGTCATGCCCAATACAAAAGATATCACGTTAGGATTACATTTCTCCTACCGTTTCCCTTTCCCATTCATACTCTGTTCACCTCAAGCTAATTTGAATGTACCTCCCTGCCTCTTTTTCCCGCTCGCGTCCCCCTAACGTTACCAAAAAAACATGAGCAGGAACACCAGTGTGTCTGGTCGTGTTTTCCTAGATATTAGTTTTTCTTCAATAACTTCTCTATTACTGGGAATATCATATATTTTAAAGTACATTCTTACTCAGCTAACTTTACGTCACACTACCATATAATTCTTATGGGGAACTTCCTAATGGTTTAAAATTTCCAATTTATTTCATCGTCCATCGTCTACTAAAATTTTACACAAGTCCGCCATCTTCCTCTCTTTCATCTTGCGAGCATGTATTTTTTCCAATAACTACTTGTGTTAGTTACATCAGAAATGCTACCCTAGGAGGAAATAAAACCCTAGGAGGAAATAAAACTGTGTCATCGAAGCGGGGTAGACGGGGCGGGTTTAAGAATTTGCGTTACTAGTTTAGCATTGTATCGTGTAATATTACCGAAAAATGTAAGGATTACTACTGATTTTGCTACAAAGTTGACAAAAAGTGTTACTTCAGATAGCTATATTGCGGTATACTTCCGCCAATAGTTAATTGTAAGGCTAGACTTACAAAGTGTAATCAGCAGATTGGGCAAAGGTTAACTATTAGTAGTGTTTGTCGAAAACGAAACTAAAGCGTGTCAGACTTTTTCCGTGAAATCGTTCTCTAGGCTTAGCACTGTGCAAAAGGCAGCGGTGCTGGCTTTGAAGATGACAACCGTCAGACACATGCGGGCAAATGTATTTATTATCGTTTTATGCCCAGATCTTACTGAATTGAGCGTTTATTCTCGCATATTTTGCTACACACCTCCCATCCTAAAACATGCATTCATTTGCAGGTTATAATATGCGAGATAACTTAGCTCCATGAAGTCTTACTTTTTTTTCTGATCTTCATCATAAGGATGTCTGCTCAAAAAGTCTGCGCCAACGTTCAAAGGGCCGGGAATGTATTCTATTAAATATGAGTATGGTTGCAACAAGAGAGACCATCTCAATAATCTAGAATTTTCATGCTTGGCCTGTGATAAGAACACGAGGGTAGAATGATCCGTTTGGACCACAAATATCCGGCCATATAAATAAATCTGGAATTTCTTTATAGCCCATATTAAAGCGAGACATTCTTTTTCACTGGTTGAGTAATTTTTTTCCGCCTTGTTCAATTTGCGGCTAGCATAAGCGACTGGGTTCAATTCCCCATCTTGTGAGGAAGACCTTTGCAATAATGTAGCGCCCAGGCCTACATTGCTTGCGTCACTTCTCACAATAAATTCTTTAGTCAAGTCAGACAATTGCAACACTGGCCTGCTTGTAAGCTTCTCTTTTTACTCCTGGTAAGCCAATTCACACTGTGCTGACCAAATTATAGTATCAGGTTGACCTTTTGCGAGTTAAATCGGTCAAAGGAGCACATATAGAGTTAAAATGTTTGATATATTTTTGGTAAAAACCACACAGAGACACGAAAGATCGCACATCTTTTTTTTTGTTTGTGGTCTAGGTGCTCTTTTTAGTTTTTCCAGATTCTTGGGATCAGGGGTCATGCTACCCTGATGTACTGTATGTCCCAAGAATTTCAATTCTTTACAACCAATACAGCATTTGGTTGGCCTAGCGGTTAAGTTAGCCTCTCTGAGTCTATCAAACAGCATATTCAAAGAGGTAACGTGTTCCTCAAATGTTTCCGTAGCAATGAGGATATCATCCATAAAATTCGAAATACATGGATTTTTCAGGGGATCCAGCAATTTTCGCATCATCCTAGAAAACACACTCGGGGCATTTTTCAAACCAAATGGTAACATGTTGAACTCATAATGACCTTCCGAGGTGCTAAATGCCAAATAAGGTCGAACCTCAGGCTTTACTGGAATCTGGTAATAGCCTTTGCTAAGATCCACCTTGGAAAAATATTTTGCCTTGTTCAGCCTGGCAAAAAGTTGAGTAGTATCAGGTAATGGATCCACCTGACCTTCTGTGACAGCATTCAGTTTCCTGTAATCTATGCACAGTCTATGTTCTCCTGATGGTTTCCGCAACAGAACCACACAGGAACTGTAAGGAGACTCACTGTGAGAAATAATCCCTTCTTTTAACAGATAATCAATCTCCTCTTTTAAAGCTTTTTCCTTAGCGAACGGAATAGAATAAGGCCTCATACAGATGGGTGCTGGGTCGAGTAGTTTCATATCATATGACAACAAATTTGTGTGCCCTGGTTTATCAGTTAACACATCTGTATGTTTCTCAAGGACCTGTTGAACCTTCTCCTTCTGTCCTTTTGTCAGGTGATTACTGATTTTCACCTGTGCAAACGTTTCACTGGTTTTCAGTGGGTATTCAACCGAGGAGAGAGGTTCATTTTTCATCTCGGTGGCTATAGACAAGGCAATTAAATGTGATCCCTCCTGGATTTGTCTGTCCAGATATTTCTTCAAAAGGTTCACATGATAGATTTTCTCTTTTCCCTTTTTGTCTATCTTATAATTTGTTCTGGATACTTTTTCCAAAACAGTATATGGCCCTTGCCATCCGATCTGAAGTTTATTGTTGCTGCCTGGCAATAGAAGAAGTACCTTCTCCCCTACAGCAAGTTCTCTATCCTTCGCTTTTTTATTAAAATAAGCAGCATGCTTTTTCCTGGCTTGTCTCAAATTTTCATTTGCCAGTTTCCAACTGGTTTTTAAACGAGTGGTCAGTTCGTTCACATATTGGTATGATGAGGTAACAGTCTTCTCTGCCTTCTCATCTGTCCAGGTCCTTAGCAAAGCTTCTAACGGACCTTTTATAGGCCTCCCAAATAGGAGTGTTGCGGGTGCCATTCCAGTTGAATTATGTGGTACTTCCCGGTAGGCAAACAATGCGGCGGGCAAGTAGTGGTCCCACGTCTCAGGTTTCTCATGTGCCAGCTTTCTCAGGATATAAATGAGAGTCCCATTGAACCTCTCTACCTGGCCGTTCCCTTGGGGGTGATACGGACTACTATAAAAGTGCTTGGCTTGAAACAACTTGAAAACCTCTTCAGTTAGCTTCCCCTTGTACTGAGAGCCATTATCAGTCAAGATTTGATGCGGGAATCCTAACCTTGTGAATATCGTAAGTAATGCCTCTGCCACATGTTTCGAATCGATTGATGACAGGGCTACCGCCTCTCCCCACATAGAACAAGTGTCTACCAGAGTAAGGATGTAACTGTTCCTCCTCTTGGTCCGAGTGAGAGGTCCCACAATATCCACTGCAACTCTCTCAAAAGGGGTTCCCACTATGGGCATTTCCCCAAGAGTTGCTGGAGCAGTCCAATGCTTTGGAGCTACTCTCTGGCATTCGGGACAGGATTTCACATATCTCTTAATGTCTTCCGTTATCCCTGGCCAGAAATAATGACACGCTATACGCTGTCCTGTTGCGCTAATCCCCATGTGACCACTGAAGGGGATAGTATGACCTAACTCCATTACTTTCTCCCTATATGAACTAGGAAGGACCAGCTGTGCGTGACCAGCTGAACCAGTGCCGGCCTTCCTGTATAACAATTTATTCTTCATATAGAATTCTCCTTTATTAAGAGGAGTATGGCTCTTTGGGAGTTTCTTGTAACACGGCTTCAGTGACTTATCTTCAGCCTGTGCCTTTCTCATCTCCTCTGGATGAGTATTTATGGGTTCATCTTCTTCCTTTCGGGATTGAGATCGTGTCTGGACTGATGCCATGATCACCGGTCTCGTGGGATTCCCCAAGAAGACATATCTACACCCCAATATCAGAGGGTAGATTGGATCATTTAACACTGCTGCCTTGATTACTCCTTCCACATATCGCGTCTTCACATTTATCCTGGCGATGGGAAGTGTCATGGTCGCTACGTCCTTGGTTGCCGCTTGGATCTCCACTGTTTCTGTGGTGTATTGATCTGCCTGCACCAGGTGAGAACTCACAACTGAATCATAATCCAATCCCGTATCATACAAACACCTTATGGTGACTCCATTACATATTACATCTTCACACACTGGGGGGTGGTAAGGTTCCTGCTGTTCAATAGAGTTGACCTTTATTTCCTTCCTCCCATTTTTCATGGCAGTGAAACTTGGAGTTTTCTTTCTACAATTTTCAGTGTTATGGTTGTCCATCCGACAATTTTTACAATACCTCTTTCCTTGGTTAAAAGGTTTTCTTTCATCATTTCTTCTATCATTGAATTGTGAGGATCTATTCTTAAATTCATTTTGAGGCCTTTCGAAGTTCTGCTTATTTCTATTATCGTATTTGTTATGGTTTTGAGGGGCCTTACTTTGATCTATTTGTTTCTTCTTCGTGCCAGCTACCTCTGCCTGGGCTGCCTGATACCTTTCAGCGACATTTATTATCTCACCCAGCCTCTCTGCGCCCTGTTCCATGAGAAACTTTCTCACGTCTGGAGCCATGGACTCTCTCTTCTGTTCAATGAGTATCATCTCTTTGAGATCTTGGGTTTTCCCCAAAGTAGCCCATTTCTCCATATACGTTTCCAACCGGGCGGAGAACTGGTGATAAGTCTCACCCGACAGTAGCCTGGCATTCTTAAATTTCTTTCTATAAAACTCTCCGTTCTTTTCATATCTTAACAGAAGAGCTTGCTTCAACATGTCATAGTTGTCTTGGTCATCCCTGCCCATTTTGTAAAACACTTCATAAGCTGTTCCCCGAAGTCCCTGAGACAACTTTACCCCCCATCTTTCTCACCCATAAGTAGTAGCTAAAGGTTCAAACCTACATAAATACCCTTCTATGTCATCGTCTTTCTCAACAAAATGGTCTACATGAAAACCCATAGCTGAGGTTGAGGCTCCCTGACTAGTGGTGGCATCTGAGGCAAAAGGGCTAGCACCATTTTCAGGAGCATGGCCTTGAATTTCCAACTCCCTTAGTCGTATTTCATGCTCCCTCTGTAATCTTTTCTCCTCCTTTTCTGCTTCCCTCTCTGCAGTCAATCTTTTTTCTTCTGCCTCCCTTTCGGCAGTCAATCTTTTTTCTTCTGCCTCTAATTTTTTTCTCCTCAAATTGGAGCCTCTTTATCTCAGCCTCTCTATCAGCCTTTAATGCCCTAGCCTCCTTGTCAGCCTCAATCTGCAACCTCTTAATTTCTTTTTCAGTTTCTAACTTTCTTTCTGCTTCTTTCTCTATTCTTTTATTTCTCTGGCAATAAATTTATCCACCTCTAAAGTTACGTATTGAACCAACTCTGGTCCATCCATGCCCATCTCTTTAGCAGCCTGTACAGCCGCAGAGCAAAACTTGGCCAGATCTGCCATTCTAATAAGTACAAAATGTTCTAACAAAATCTCTAACTAATTATAAATTTACTTAATTAAATCTGGGCTCTGACACTTTCTTCACTACCCAAATCTTGGGTAATACTATATGGGGATTCCCTGGGAAAATAGACTGTTGTTAAAGCTAAACCCCAGACCCCAATGAATGTAGTACTAAGAGAAATTTCAGATCCCGGACGAGCCCCCAATTTATGTAGCAAAGTTGATTTTGCTCGGGAGGTTATGATGGTATCCTAAAAGAATGAAAAGGTGTCTGCTTAAACCGTGTGAGGTCAAGCAAAAGTAGGCCTCTGACTCTATAAATGATGATGATGAATTATGTGCAGAGAACCTACAGCTACCTCCCTAGGTCTCACACGGTCAATCTTCTGGCTCTAGTGTATGGTGTATGGTGTACCTAGTGTCTAGGGGAGAAATGAATGATGGTACACAACAATCAAACACTTTAAGTTTCTATTAAAGAAGTTAATAACTAGCAGTTAAGTTTTTCTTTAAAAAAAAATATTTACAATTTATTTTGCCTGTCCATTCATAGCTTGTGGACAGGTCTTTGAAAACAAAGACAAGATAGTTTACAGAAAAAGAACAATTTAAAATGTTGGGACAATCTGCCCAATAACTAAAAGTTATTATGTATTTATAACTGTTCTTCCTGTAGGAAATATTAAGCTAATTCAATGTATTTATATAATGGGAGAGTCACTGTATATGAGGGCTGTAGTTCATCCTACCCCCATAATATTCCTGTGTAATATTTTGAAACACAAGAGAATGTCAGAGATGCCCCAGATGTTTTACTCTTCACCTGAGAGTCCTTGTTGTAAGATAATACGATAGGTAGTTGCAGAAATTTCAAGTTCAACAATCGCCAAAGCTCCTACTGGATATTCAACAGCATATAAGTCTGGTTGGAGACTGGTTGGCGTTTATAAGCACTCAGCAGGTTTCCTGTCACCAGCCGGCAACAGGAACATAGACCCTCTGCAATAAAAGGACACCCTGGCCTTTTATCTCTGATCATTTATTCTAACACTTAATTCCCTACGTGGGTATGGGGTCAGCCTCGCGTGCCTTACAAATACATTAGCCCCGAATCGTACAGGACTCCCACCTGGTTGTGACCACACCTCAAGTCCTTATAGTAGATACGCCACTGTACGTTCACATACTTTTCTTCCATACAATAATGTGGAGTAACCACATTCCCTTTTTTATGATATTCTCTTCTATCTTTTTACTTATATTTGCTTCAGGCATGTTAACAGTGTTCATTGAACACAGAGGCTTGCTAAACTATTTTAATACAATAATATGTCAACATAATCATAACAACATACATCAGTCAGATACCGTTTAATGTGTGGACTCAACAATGTCTGCTTCCGACATGTCCTTCACTTTTTCCCCAAAAGCAGTATCTAACTTTTGTAGTTGGACCAAACATAGTAAATTTCATAAAATATCCTTACCACAATCAAGAAATATATAAACAAATGACGCTGATTTAGTGAAGAAATGGCCTCAGCTTCCTCCGAATCGTACAGACTGTGACTTGATTCTTTATTTAAGTTTATAATTAACACAGCTGTTTTTTCAGCGTATCTGTATAAAAATATTAGTTCAACTGGCAATGAATAATCAAAGCCTTTTGCTAATATCTACCAGCCCAGCCAATCGTAACGTTCTACTACTTGAATTCAAATGCAGTTTGAATGAAAAACCCAAAATAATTTTGAATAACTGGTGGTGGATTGGCTAGTCTGCTCTACTCATGCCCAATACAAAAGATATCACGTAAGGATTACATTTCTCCTACCGTTTCCCTTTCCCATTCATACTCTGTTCACCTCAAGCTAATTTTAATGTACTTCCCTGCCTCTTTTTACCGCTCGCGTCCCCCTAACGTTACCAAAAAAACATGAGCAGGAACGCCAGTGTGTCTGGTCGTGTTTTCCTAGATATTAGTTTTTCTTCAATAACTTCTCTATTACTGGGAATATCATATATTTTAAAGTACATTCTTACTCAGCTAACTTTACGTCACACTACCATATAATTCTTATGGGGAACTTCCTAATGGTTTAAAATTTCCAATTTATTTCATCGTCCATCGTCAACTAAAATTTTACACAAGTCCGCCATCTTCCTCTCTTTCATCTTGCGAGCATGTATTTTTTCCAATAACTACTTGTGTTAGTTACATCAGAAATGCTACCCTAGGAGGAAATAAAACTTTCTGCGTGGTTACGCCGTGGCTGGCTTTTTCGCAGTGTGAATATATGCGTTGCAGACTGTGTCATCGAAGCGGGGTAGACGGGGCGGGTTTAAGAATTTCCGTTACTAGTTTAGCATTGTATCGTGTAATATTACCAAAAAATGTAAGGATTACTACTGATTTTGCTACAAAGTTGACAAAAAGTGTTATTTCAGATAGCTATATTGCGGTATACTTCCGCCAATAGTTAATTGTAAGGCTAGACTTACAAAGTGTAATCAGCAGATTGGGCAAAAGTTAACTATTAGTAGTGTTTGTCAAAAACGAAACTAAAGCGTGTCAGACTTTTTCCGTGAAATCGTTCTCTAGGCTTAGCACTGTGCAAAAGGCAGCGGTGCTGGCTTTGAAGATGACAACCGTCAGACACATGCGGGCAAATGTATTTATTATCGTTTTATGCCCAGATCTTACTGAATTGAGCGTTTATTCTCGCATATTTTGCTACAGTGGTAGTTGTGACAAAATTAATCCAGGGTGGGTGGTAGTTGTGACAAAAATAATCCGGGGGGGTAGATGTGACAAAAATAATCCAAGGTGGGTGGTAGTTGTGACAAAAATAAACCAGGGTGGCAGATGTGACAAAAATAATCCAGGGTGGGTGGTAGTTGTGACAAAAATAATCCAGCGTGGTAAATGTGACAACAATAATCCAGGGTGGTAGATGTGACAAAAATAATCCAGGGTGGTAGTTGTGACAAAAATAATCCAGGATGGTAGATGTGACAAAAATAATCCAGGGTGGTAGTTGTGACAAAAATAATCCAGGGTGGTAGATGTGACAACAATAATCCAGCGTGGTAAATGTGACAAATAAAAACTAACTACAAAACCGAGTGTAGTAAATATAACAGAAATAATCGAGAGCGGTTGCTATGATATAAAACGAAAGTGGCAGATGTTATAAAAAAAAACCGAGAGAAGCAGACGTGAAACACATCTACCACCCACTGTTATGTTTCTCACAGATATGAGAAATCTTATCTTTACAGCGTTTCCTAAAGCAAAGACATAAAATAGTTAGCACAGATTAATTAAAACTTAAATAAAATTCCTTTTCATTGGGGTCGGGGAAAGCGGTGAGTTAAACCTCGCCGCGAGCAGCCTAAACTTGAAATATACGAGTACCTTTAATTTTGGTACAAGCAAATAAATTGTAAAGTTATCTGTAATGTGAAATTTGTGAAAGTACCGAGTACTACATCGCTTATACAGCTAACGTTTGCTGTTATCTATCTATCTATCTATCTATCTATCTATCTATCTATCTATCTATCTATCTATCTATCTATCTATCTATCTATCTATCTATCTATCTATCTGTCTGTCTGTCTGTCTGTCTGTCTGTCTGTCTGTCTGTCTGTCTGTCTGTCTGTCTGTCTGTCTGTCTGTCTATTGGGAGCCGCGCTGGTGTAATGGCTTCGGCGTTGTACTGGCGACCAGGTGTTCATGGTTCAAACCCGGGCGTCAGCGTTTGAAGAAATGTTTACGGCCGGAAATTTGACTGAATAATCTGAACGGCTCCTGTGATAAACCCTCTGTGGATGGGAAGGAGCGAAGCTCCTGACCGGGTTGGAAGGAAAGTCCTCAGGTTCCCCAGCCTCGCAATGACATGTCATTGGGCCGAAGGGCTGAAAGCCCAAGTGCCGCTGGTTAAGGAAAAAAAAAAAAAAAAAAAAAAAAAAAAAAAATCTATCTATCTATCTAGCTATCTAGCTATCTATCTATCTGTCTGTCTATCCTGTCTGTCTATCTGTCTTATCTGTCTGTCTGTTGCATCCCTAGCGTTAGTGACATAAAAAGCTGGGATTTTATATATATTGATAAGAATTTTAAAAATCAATTATGCGTTGACAGGATTAAAATAAATAAAGTTGCTTACAAAAAGTGGTAGCACAGTGGTTAGTGCACTGGCTTCCTAGCTCGGTGGTCCATGGTTCGATCCCCAGTTGAGGTTGGATTTTTTAGACCGTAAACAGCTCCGGGGTCGACCCAGCATCATAAATTGGGTACCAGAGGAACTCTAGGAAGGTTAAGGCGGCCGGCGTGATGCTGACCACATCACCCCTAGTGTGCCGATGGTCAAGAAAATATGGGCCTAACACTTACTTACTTACTTACTTAGTCGTTCCCCTTCTACCGTGAGGTGTAGAGGTTTGGAAGAGAGAGCGCCAGACCATTCTATCAGCTGTCTTCTTCCTGGCCTGGTTCCATTCTAGTCCTCGGTCCTTCAAAGATTGTCTAATGTTGTCCTCCCAGCGGACTCTGGGTCGTCCTGGAGGTCTGGATCCCTGGCTCTTTGTTTCCCATGCTTGTCGTGGTAGCCGATCTTCTCCCATTCTGCAGACATGGCCAAACCATCTTAGTTGGGACTGTTCTATTTGGGTCTGCAGCGGATGGGATTTTAGGACTTGACGGATCGTCTGGTTGCGGACCATGTCTCTTCTTGTTACTTCAACCACTTTCCTCAGATACCTCATTTCTGAGGTTTGGATCTGGCTTTTGTGGGTTGTAGTCATTGCCCACGACTCGCATCCATATGTCAAGACTGGGACATAGGTGGAGCGGTATACAGCCATCTTCGTTTTCTTACCAACCTCTTTCTTGCTGAGGAATCCACGATTTATGGCCTGAAAAAGTCTCCCAGCCGCTGCTTTTCGAGTGGCCAACTCTTCTTTGATGCCTCCCTTTCGGTCTATAATAGCTCCGAGATATTTAAAGTGGTCGACTTGCTCCAGGACCTGTTCTCCCAACTTAATCTGATGTTTTCTTTCTTCTCGTGATATCACCATGGATTTTGTTTTAGAGCTGCTTATGACCATCCCTCTCTTCTCCAGCTCTTCCTTCCAGACTTGCAGGTTGGATTGGAGATGTGCCTCTGATTTAGCAATCAGGGCAACATCATCAGCAAATGCCAGCTCCGAAATATAGACCTGTCTCATCTTCCAGTACCCCACTGAATACTTTCTTGTTCTCTCCTTACATGCCTTGATGACATCGTCCATAAGGAGTATGAAGAGGTAAGGTGATAGGATATCACCTTGTCTTACACCAGTGGTGGTCCTGAACTCTTCTGACTTATGGTTTGCTGTCCTCACATAATTTCTGCAAGACTTGTAGAAGCTCTGTATAGCATGAATCAGAGGTGCTGGAATATTCTTCCTTGCCAAACAGTCCCAAAGTTTGCTCCAGGGGACCCTGTCAAACGCCTTTTCCAGATCTATGAAACAAAGATGGATCTCACTCTTATACTCAAGGGCCTTTTCACTCAGCTGTCTGAGTGTGAAGATTAGGTCTTGAGTACTTCGGTTTGCTCGGAATCCGCACTGGACCTCATCCAATTGTGGCTCAGCTAGGCGTCGGAGTCTCTGCTCTAGGATTCTAGAGTAGATTTTACCAGGGACACTGAGAAGGGATATGCCTCTATGGTTTCCACATTGTCGATTGTCACCCTTTTTGAAAATTGGTGTTATGATGGCAATCTCCCAATCCTTTGGTATGGTCTTGTTGCACCATGCTGCCTGTAGGACCTTTAAGAGTAATAGGTCGCCTGATGCTCCCATGTACTTAACCATTTCTGGTGTTATACCATCATGCCCTGCTGCTTTGCCCATCTTGATTTTCTCTAGTGCTGCCCTCAGTTCTTCCATCTTTATGTCATCTTCACCATCATTGGTTTCCTCTTCTGTGTCAGTGGTTATCATTTCTGATGCTTCATCATGCTCACCATCCAGGAGTTCTGAGAAATATTCTTTCCATCTTTCCATTACTTCCTTCGGGGCAGTAAGCAATTTGCCTTGCTTGTCCTTTATAAATTTGAGAGGGCATTGTTTTTCCTATCTCATGTTCTTTAGGGTCTTATAGAACAATTTCTAGTTTTCTTGTGCATCTTTTTCTAGCTTTTCTCCAAATTCTTCCCAGGACTTCTGTTTTGCTGCTAGCACTTTGTTCTTTGCTTCTGTTCTGAGTGTCACATATTCTCTATATTTTTCCATTTGTCCTGTTGTGTTTTTAACTCCTAAGTATTGTTTCCATGCCATTTTCTTCTCTCTTATTTTCTCTTTGACTTCCTCTGTCCACCAAGGTGTCCTCTTTCTCTGGTTCCCAAGTCGGACTTCACCGCATGGTTCTGCAGCAGCTGTCTTTATGATATCCTTGAATTTATTCCAGAGGGTTTCCAAGTCATCAGGTCGTTCTTCTGTGTTGCTCACTGCTGTAGCAATAAGCCCCTGATATCTGGTCTTAATTTCTGGCTCTCTCAGCTTGTAGGTCCTAATGCTCATTTCTCCTGTTTGTTTACTTGGTTTCTTGCGTGATGTTGGGCAGTTCCTAGGCTGAGCAACTCTTTCAGTTGTTCGTTTGATTGTTAGCAGGTAGTGATCACTTCCAATCTCTGGCCCCCTCCAGACTCTTTCATCTCGGACATATCTGAATGAGCTTCTCCGAACAATGACATAGTCGATCACTGACTTCTCATTCTTGGTTGGTTCACATCTAGTGTATGCATGTATGCGCTTATGGGGGAACTTTGTGTTTGTAATGATCAGATTCTGCTCACTGCAGAATCTAAGGAGTCGCTTTCCATTGTCATTGAGAGTATCTTCTCCATATCTTCCGATAACTCCACCCCATCTAGCATGGTCATTTCCAACTCTGGCATTAAAATCTCCGAGCATAATAACTTCATCTAGGCAGTCATCCACTGTCCTTTGAAGCAGCTCGAAGAATTCCTCCTTGACCTCTGCTCTCTCATCCTCATTTGGCCCATACACTATGACCAGGTTGACTATGGTTTCTCCTTCTTTTAGTTTTACAACCATAATGCGCTCCGTGACAAAGTTCCATCCCTTGATACTATCTTTTTGATTTTGGGCCACAATGCAACCCACGCCCCCTTTAGCTCTTTCAGATATGGGTACACCACTGTAGAGCAACGTGTTGCCATCGAAATCTATGACTCCTTGTCCTTTTTCTAATATGCCTCAATGGGCGTGTAACGGGATCCTTTACATTTTTTACCTTTTATTGGCTGTGCTTGTATTCTGCTTTGCTGACGGTGTGGAGTCTGTGGGCGTCTGCTGCAGTCACTATTGGTTCTCACAGGTGCTTTGGACTGGGTCTTCTCTTCAATAGTCACATCTGGTGGTAGTCATACGTCCCTTGCAACAAGGCTGGGGTAACTACTTCGATTGTCCAGGCAAGCGTCTTCAAGTCACGTCTGATGTATACGTCTAGCTTCGACTGCTGGCAACTTGTACCACAAACTAAGAGGAAACAAGTGCTTCTTATTAAGTATTGGGTCTACTGATATGAACATCAGGCGACCTCTGCTTCCATCCACCACTTCATCTTCATCAGAATTTTTCCCACCCTGAGCATTAAATTTAGACCCAGCGAGTCGGCTGAAAGTGCTTTTGGACAGCGGAAAACAACAATTGAAATATGTGTATAAATATACATATACATTTTCTGAAGCTTTAGTATAATAAGTATATACACCATGATATCAACATCCACTCCCTGCTCTTTCTGGGTCCTGGGGCCACCTCTGCTATTGGTTCCTTGTGAGGAAACAGGCACGAAGCTGCCACCAGCTCTTCCAGTGGTAGTTGATGAGACAAGTCATTTTACACGATGAGGTTGTCTTCCTCATATGCACTGTACATCCACAAGCCTCTTATGTATGTCAAATGCAAAATATAAAATGATAAAATGTACATATCACAACTTACCCCGATGTTGAGCGAATTACAGACTTTTTGTTCGAATATTGTTGAACAACTGTTTTAGATGCCATCTTTCATGTGTTTAGGATTACTGAATATACTACCAACTATTCACGCTGTAAGCAGGCCCCGAAGACTCGTGACTTCCAATACTATAGTTGAGGTTGTAACCTTTATAATTTTAGAAGATCCTCTAGTACACTGTCCGGTCCTATACTGGACTCCTGATTCTATTCGTTATCACGGCTGTCTGAGATTTCTCCTTGGCGAGATGGAAATGCAGTTAAGTAGTCTTACATTGCTATAGATTGTAAGCGTAATTTCGCTCCCACGCACATATTTCTCCGTTGAGGGAAGCTTCAATCAGAAGTAGTTTATTTTAGCTCTTAAATGCCAACCAAGTGCAAAAAAGCGTGTGATTTTGGTAAGGGTTCTCCCCCCTCCCTCCCCACCCTTATGTAGAACATCACTCCATGACACATAAGATATTTCGCTTACAAGCCATTTTCAAACTCATCTGACCATCCAACATGTCCAAATAAAGTCTTGCAACTTCTGTTGTTATTTATCATGTTTACAAACTCACTATATCGCAAATTTATCACTAATAATCTCATGTAAGACTTACTTTCTCGTAGTTGATTATTACAACGAAGACAATCTGCCGGAAGTGTTATACGTGCCTCAATCTTTAACAAGATTTTTATCCTCGATGACACCAGTTTCGCCAAGCCTTCCCAGCTGCTCATGTCTGCAAGTTAGCACCTTATCTAAAATTTCCGTGTGATATCCAGAATTGACAACTGAGGCATCTTTCATTTCCTGGTAATTTTTGCCGGCCATTTTCACGAATCAAACGGTCTTTGAGCATCCGTTCATGTTCTTTCCATGTAACATTTCTCTTGTCCGTGTGTTAATGGCCCTCCCTCCCTCCACTTGTTTTACTTCGATGATTCCAGAACAAGAGCTTGCCACAATCAATAACCTTTCTGTAATAGATGAAGTCTATGGACGACTGGAGAATAACCTCACAAAAAAAAACATCGG
The DNA here is from genome assembly GCA_024509875.1 of Oreohelix idahoensis. Classification (NCBI taxonomy): domain Eukaryota; kingdom Metazoa; phylum Mollusca; class Gastropoda; order Stylommatophora; family Oreohelicidae; genus Oreohelix; species Oreohelix idahoensis. The sequence goes on from JAMPIV010013565.1 coordinate 115,778, forward strand.
TTTCCCTTCAGAGTTAAACATTTATCAACAGATCACGGCCTAAGAATGCATTCATTCATTACCTTTTCAGTTTTCCAAAGAACATAGGTCTTCAACAAACTCATGCGAAGTCCTCATGCCCCGTGTCATCAGCTCAGCGTCCTTCTGTATCTTCTTTCATTTCTTCTTCATGTGTTTTTTGGTCTCCCGTTATCACTCCTACCCTGGGGATTACAGAACAAGAACTGCATTGTAATGTTATCATCAAATGTCTCACGGGTGTCCTATTCTTTCATCGCCATCGTTTTTTTTTTCTCATCTCTTTGTTTCACTGACAGTTGTTTGTTTGGTAGTTGCCATCAGTTCCACTTTGATGGTTGTAGTGGTTTTTGATGTTATTGTATGGTTGTTATGTTACCTAGTGTACTGGATGAGGTCAGCTGTGAAGGCTCCTGAGATAAAAGTTTATGTGAGTTACAGAAGGCCTTTCTGCTACCACTTACGACCTCAAACAGACCTATTCTACTATAATGAATGTTAGCTACGTTAAAAGTCTAGGGTACTGAAATGTAATGTGTAGGTAAGAAAATACACAGACACACACATGTAAATAATAAGTCTAATAATAATAATAAACTCTATGATAAACTGAACTAACACTGGCTTTTAGAATTTAAGTTTGAAAATTTTTTTAATTTATTAGTCCTGAACCAATGGTTTCTTTTGGTCAGAACATATGAAACAATATGTATTTATCAATAAAGTGCATAAATATATTGCATAATCAAATGAAATTTTTGTACATAGGTATATTATTACATTGGTTAATATTAATAATATCTACAATGTCTTGGGAAAAAACTAGCACTGGATGTTTAGTTGGGGTGGCGTCATCATGCCCAATCTATGATTATAAAGTTCCTTGTCCTTGACATATGGACTGATATTAGTGTTTATATAACAAGATTTATTTCTTTATTGATGGTGGACACAGTTGATGAATCTACAGCAGGTCAGGTTTGCACTTAACTAGCCTGTGACGATGTAGTAAAGAATTCTTGTGGCCCACTCCTCTCAGTAGCTGGAGTAAAATGTTAGGCTGCACAGGCATCCGCTCTTGTACTTCTACAAAAGCATCTGGCACAAGCGTAGTGCCAGATCAGAAACTCTGAAACCAAAATTTGTGCCATGTGTCAACACTCTGTTTACTGCGCCACTCTTACACACAACACAGCAAAACAACATTACACAGATTGGGTCAGGTCTCTCTGACCAACTTAGCATATCTCACCCAGTTGTTATCAAATAGTACCAGTTTCCCAAGACTGCATAGCATCCGAAATATGTTCAATAATTTCCTCTTCCATCCAATAAGGTGGGTGATATGTTCCCACTGATCTCAATTATAGATCCGCCTTCCATAGTCTTAGATAGGTTTTCATATATTATTTGTTTGTCTCTAGGCCCTGGACTGCTGCTGGGGACCTAGAGTAAGCACTCACTTGTCGTAATCATTTCTCATGATATGGCAGCATCAATCACTCAAAATATTAAAATAAACAAGATAAATGCTTTTTCCCTTACCACAATTCAGAATTGAGAACACAGTTACGTAGTACTAGCAAAACTCAGCTGAGCTGCTGGTTAGATTAGGGCGTCCCACTGATTTTTATTTAATAATTCCTGGAAATCACCTCTAGCAGTAACGAACTGTGTCAATGGACAGTCTTCTATAAAATGGCACAAGCGTGCGTCTCCTTTTCAATAATATAAAAACTTCTGTCCAATCAACGGACTTCCCCTCTAACTTTTCAAATATTCAAAATATAAATGTCCAATTTCAGTCCAGTCTCAGTCTAGTGTGTAGTATTTTTCTGTCGGTCTGTCCGTCTCAACTTGGTTTTTTCCCAAAATTACACTTGTTTTTTGGACTAACTACAAGAAAAAACTACACAAACCTGCCCCACTTACTTATACGATTTCTATGCTAAGTTATTTTTAGCTACTATCCTCCGACTTTGCCCCTAGTCCACTGCAGTTTGAGTTTTGCATTTTTAGGCCCAAGGACGCCAAAATGTAACTTTAGTGAAAATATGCACAAAAAACTGTTCGCTAGTCTGTATGGAACAATACGGTCTTTCGTCAATATCTTCCGTGTTATCTGTCCGTCTGTGTAATTAAAAGTATATTTTTTCTCTGCTCAAGATGGGCTATCAAACTAGCTAGGTTTTATTTTCATAACTTTATTATTAAAGAAAACCCTACTTTTCTCAAGGTTAGTTTTGAAATTTGTTTTTGAACCTTCGGGTATGGCATTTGCCGCTATATTCAAATTAAAACGACCAATTACCGTAAAACGTCTAAGATACGTCTGTTTCTAACAAGAGCTAAGGTCGCTTTTTGTCCATTTCCTTACATTGTGTCAACTAGTGGCGTAATTTTTCCTTTAAACTACAAATTGCGTCCTTTTGCCTTTTTAGATTCAAACACGTGTTCAGACCGTCATAATTTTTTTCTTTTATCTCCGTTTCTACCCCGTCTAAAAGGGATATGTCGTTTAGTTTGCATGTTCCAACTAGTTAGTTTCAATGGCGCTAGAAAGCGCTGGCGTAGGTGAAGAAGCCTCGGCATATCTTGCCTATATTTGTATCCCTACATGTTATTTTACCCGTTATCTTTATAATTGGAGATATTTTAACGTTGTATCACTGTATTTTCACCACAATGGTCATTAATCGGGCTCACGAGAATAGCTCGTGAGTATTGTTAGCACGAATTAAGTTGTCTGACAACACATTCGGATTACGTGTTAGTTTTTGTCAGCTTAGTCGTCGATGGTCGCTTAAAGATAATGTGTTATAATCTTCAGGGAGTGACCTGCAAAATTGACTATCCTTATGTCTGCCTTGATTATGCCAAACCACTTTATTTTCTGGAGGTTTTTTCTGCGTTTTTATGCAGTTTATAGTGTCATAGCGTACATATATGTTTTACAAGTTCTTTCTTTTATCTATTCTTTCTCTCTGAGTTATCTTCCAAGTTATTTAGTTAATATCATTACTGGCCATCTCCGCCAGAGGTATAAATTCCTGGATGATACTATAATCCTTTTCTTGTATACTTCATGTTCGTTCAGTTCCTTCTTTGATGTTAATAGTGACTTCGTATAGTAGTAGTTTAAATGTACATGGTATACGATCAGCAACTCATAAAAATGGAATCAAATTCATTCTGTTCCTTCAAAAACTTTTAATAACTTAATAAAACAACAAGTACATTGGGTCATTCAAATGATAGAGTTCTCATAGACGCCTGTACTGGGTCTTTGGTACTTCAGGTAAACTCATACATGAATTATATGTCTCGTATACTTCCGTATTCCTCTTTAACTTATTCTTTTCTCCTGTAGACTTCCTTAGTCTTCCCAAAACCTGCTCCTATTTCCTCATATACCAATGCTCTTTATTAGCATTCCATACTTTATTTGTTACTTAAATATCTTCTTCGACGAACTGGTCAGACAGGTCTCTATAACTGCTCTTAGCAACAAAATTCATCTCATGCATAAATAATTGTATGTACACCCTTCTGATACTTACAAGTGAGAGTGCATATTTGAAGTTCTTCTATAAAAGTCGACATTCACTTTTTCTTGAAAATCATATGCAATTCTGGATACTTCAAACCTTGTTCAATATGGCTCCTCTATAATGTCTCTAGTTTCTTTCAAATGTTTACAGCCTTTTGATACTTTACAGATAGTCGTTATATGCTCATAACCATCCGTTTTCTTTGTACATAGTCGTAAAGTACTCATACTGAAGTGACAAATCGTGCTTCTGCACAACTCTCCTGGAAACAAAATTCTCCTCTGTGCAAAAATATAATCATAGTTCAATACTTACAAAAACAGCATAAGTGCTGATCTCCTTTTCGAAATACACCTTAACTGTGAACTACAGAAACAAATACTATCTCCCGATAGAATAACACTGGCTAGTGATGGCTGGACATCTAAACATATTCACATAAACCCTATCTGTAAAACCACAGAAGGTTCATCTTGTCCGCACAGCGATCACACCTTCTTCCTGAAGCACAACTCAGGACTCACTGTCATCTAATGACCTCTGGTCATTTCGCGTGGTGTGTTTGTCTCGCCACTCTTCTGATTCGCTGACCCAAATCTTTTTACTTAAATTTATTGATCGAGCCTTTTTTTTCTCTTGTTCTCGAACTTTCTATTTACAACTCAAGATAATCACTCACTATTAATTAACGTGAGCCGGTATTCTGAACCGTTGTCAGTTAGCAATACCATTATTTTCATTCATTATTTTCTCTTGTGAGCTGTCCTAACTGTTTATCTCACCTTAACAATAGCATGAATAATGTTTAGCAAACCCCATAGTGACAATAGTTCCAGGATAAACTTGTATATTTAGCACACAAAAAAGGGTTGTTATACGACATTAGAGGTGAAAATGTATTAACATTTGTTAAGAATATGCATTAACATATAATATATCTGGATTGTTAGTTTCTGTGTGAATGAAATTACCGGGTTGTTATCATTATTGATACATCAGTATGTCATCATCCTAATATATATTCATCATCATCATTGTAGCGAAATCTGTGAAATAATCGCTAAATTCAGTAAGATTTTAATCCTCTAATAATAAATAAACCCGCCCTTGGGTGTTCGCCGAAAGTCGTCTCTATGCCAGTAGAACGCTGCCTTTTGTGCAGAGGAAATGCTTATAAAATTGATCCCGCTTTAACAATCTAACACGCTTTCCTAGTTTAGTCCTTGAGACTAACAATTAACGATCTGCCAGAACTGTGACACCCAACTACCGTCTGAATTAACGTAAGATTTTAACTTTAACGCTACAAATAGTAGTAATTCGGACATTTTCCAATATTGTAGAACGAAACGGCAGTAATAATTAACACCAATACTAACACCGCCTTGCAAAACCCCTCTTCGCTCAACACGCCGTTCGATACATATCTGCACGCTGTGGGACAAGCCAGAATATATAAACACACAGACAGTTTTCAATTCTCGCCGAGTAGTGTATTTCTGACGTAACCCAGACAAGTTAGTTTATTTGAATGGAAAAATGATAGAGAGGGAGGGGAAAAGATGGCCGACTTATGGAAAAGTTGTAATTGAAGATTAACAGTGACAAAACTGAAAATCTAAACGACAAATAATATAGCTATAAAAATCATATATATAGATAGCTTAGTGTCCCCTGAGCAATAATATGTTTTAATATATATGGTAGTCTAATTATTAGCCAAGTTATTGAAATAATACGATATGTCTACGAACGCTGTTGTTTTTTGCTAATTTATCCATTACGTTAGTTGGGGACGCAAGTTTGAAAAAAGAGGCATTAGATTGATTCAAATCCGATTGGTTGGTATAAGAGTATAGGAAGGAGGGTATTGGTTAGGCAAAAAAAAGCTAAATATATTTTGAAGACTCACTCCTAGAAGTTTGGAGTTTTTTGTTTTTTTTTTTTTAATTTGAATTGAAAAGCTAGACCTTCGCTGTGATTGGGCCAGGCTAGTAATATTGGCAAAAGCTTTCAAAGGCTTGTCGCCAGTTGATACAGAAAGTTTTGTCAGCAAGCTGCGTTGAGAACAGCAGTGCTAAGAGTGAAATAATAATTCTTGGCAGTCTGGACTGGGGCAAAGCTAAACTTACCTTAATGCTAATGCCAGTCAACGTATGTTTGTGATATTTCTTTGAATTGTGGTAAGAACGAATTATTAATCTTGTTATTACAACAAAATTTGGTGTATGAGATACTGCTTGATTGGGAAGGCTTTACGACTGAGTACAGAGGTCCCCAGCAGACTTATGCAGGGCCTGTGGTGTTGCACACAAGCAGTAAAAATTGACATGAGTTGTATAACTTAAAATGATTTCCACAGTTACCAGTGGGAAGGCTAACCCACAATATTCTATGGGAGAGAATCATTGTTGCAGTGTCAGAGGCGTTGTAGCCATTAGGGAAAAGAATAGGAGCACTGGTATGAGTTGTTATCTCAGAAGAAAATGGTTGACATGGGGTGGTCAGAGAGATCTGACCCTTTTCTTTTATTGAATTATGCCATGTATTGATTGTGGAATAATATTGTAGATATGTTGTACAGAATCATAACCTTGTTTCAGGGTTTTTTGTTCTGGTACTAAGTTAGTGCCAGAACCCAGGTGAATTTACTTGAGAGAGAGAGAGAGAGAGAGAGAGAGAGAGAGAGAAAGGGAAACTTTACTGGACCAAGCGGTCTACTATACTATACTACACCAGGGACTGTGGCAGTCTGGTCATTCGAGTGAACGAAAGGAATTGTCAGCATCATACTACTATCTACATCAAGATAAGTGCCTATGTGTCGGCGCTCAAAAGTTTATCCACTGACTTTATTAAAAAGAACATAAAATATTTGATTATCCAATAAATATTCCACAAGAGACTAATAGAAAGAGAAGGGATGATGACAACACTCCACCCCCGCCATTAGTTACCAGTGTTACTTGTTTTAGAGAAATACCTAAATATAATTAGATTAATAGTCCTTTGTATGGACAGAAGATCCATTGTGTTATTAACCTTTATGTAAATAAAACCATAAATTCATTTTGTTGTTGGTCCTACTCAGAAAATTCTGAATCAGGGCAAAATAAATTGTAATCTAGACTATTACATAATATTCAGCCACAGACTTCTATAAGATATATAATAGAGTGTTAGTTTGTTTGTGGTTGTGGTATTGACTCAGTCCTATATATATGTGATAGAATTTAAATGTATTTGTAGTGATTTTACTTACACTACATTACACACTTTCATAACCCTAGACATTATACGTAGCTATCATACATACTAGTCAAGAATAGGTCTGATTGAGGTCATAAGGTGGTAGCAGAAAGGTACTCTGATAACTCAACCCAAAATTTGTTATAATCAGGGATCTTCACAGCTGACCTCATTCAGTACACTAGAAATATTGAATTGATAACATCTGTAACACCAAAATCCATTACAATCATCCTCATCATCGTCATCCTCATAATCATCTTCATACCCTATTTTGCTCCTTATGAAGCATGAATCCACCACTGCAGATGGCTCCCTTGAGGAAACCTACGACATAGCATTTGCTTTTGTAGCAGTGTTATCAGTAGCAATTAATTTTACATGATGAGGACGGCAGTCACATGCACAGCCTAATATTATTCGCCTTTTACAACATGCCTGAGGGAGCAAAAGCCCATTTTTCTCGTCAGTGACCTCATGATACTGTACGGGGCTTTTTTCCAACATCAGTGACCTAAATTCTGTAATATATGGCATGCATACATTTTGTCTAACATTAAAGACTGATTTTTGTTTGTTTTTTGTTTTTGTTTTTTTAAATACGATTCAGTGTTTTTACAGATTTAGATATAATCATAAACGCCTACAGCAGTTAACATTCACACTCTTCGATATATACTGAGGGAAACTGAGCACCTATGGGTTTACCCCGGAGTGCAACGATGTCGATTCTGTTTAACAATAACAATAAACGCGTACATATGGTTAATTCTTTGGTGATGTTCCATTTTAGCTCATCATGTAAAATTCAGCGTTGGCATTACCCCAGTTACACTGCCAGATGCTTACATATTTATTTCATTCTACCCAATTTACATATCCAGAACTTCTAATCTCTTTCTCTGCACTCCTCGGAATACAAAATTATCTTGACGTGTGGTGCTCACGAAACGCTCTCATATTCTGCCTTGGCATGCCTTCGTGGTTTGGCTGAAGAGACACAAGAAGACATTTCTAATTATGTATCTCAGGGCAGCGAGAAAAGAAATACTCATGCTGTTTATTCTTTGAAGTCCTTGCCTGCTATTAACGTCTTTCCATGATGCATTCCAAGCCTGAGACTTGTCTGTTTTTTTTTTGTTTTCCTTAGAGTGTTATCAAGTTTGAGAGAACGAACAAACAAATAAGCTTTATTTTCCAGGGGTTGAGAACTGGGGGCGCTGCCCGTCTTATATTCTGCCCTTTTTTTTCTCTCATCTCTCATGCTGTATCCATACAGATTTTACTTTAAGTTAATTTTAAATTAAATTTAAAATTAGTTAGTTATCATTGCTGAACGTTCGCTTCAGTGATGAACAACATATGATGAGCAGAGAAAGCACTTATAACCGTCACAAGTACCATTCATGGAACAAAAACTATGGAGATACAAATAACCTCCAGCTGACCACTGATTTCTTTGAAAATAGTCAAGCAAACGTGTGAGAGTGTACGAAGAAGAAGAAGTATGTATTCATTCTATTACTTCAAGGGCAGGCAACATTATATATGTAATACAACAACATAAATTTACAGTTACAGTGTGTAATCACAATAAAGAAATAACGTGTGCTAAAAAGAAGGAAATCATAAAACACTCGAAAAGCATGTTAGACAATTCAAAATATAATCGGATTACAGTCGCATATAATCAGCACTCAAGAAGTATTTGAACAATCTACGATTAGTAAAGAAAGTAGAGAAGTGGAGTTAGGTTATCGAGTAAAAGTTATGTTTATGTTCACCTCATTGCTTCAATGTTAAGAAAGGAGCAATCATAGACTAAGGAGAAAGCGGAGAAATAAAGACAGTGATTGAGAGACAGAATGAAAGAGTAAGCAAAAGAAGTACAGATTAGAAGACTTATCAAACAAGAAAGAAAGAGAAAGGGCAAGTTTATGCAGTTCCCGGGGGTCTCTGATGAAACTCTCCTTAAAATAGAACTCCCGGACTCCTCCTCCCTCAATTTCCACCCTAAACGGTTTCCCACACTTCTGTCATTGAAGCAGGCAACCAGTGCAGAAATGTTATAGAGTTAGCAACGTGTACCATGAACCACAGGTGACAATATCTAGTGTGTTGAGACTGCTGTCTTGTTCTTAAAAATGTAAATTGTATAAACAGTAACAACCAACTTTTATTCTAACCAGAATACTCCATTAATTCTTAGCGCCAAACATCATTCCTTATGCACACTAAACACAATTCATTCTCCACACAATACATCATTCATTTTCCACACAATACATCATTCATTCTCCACATCATTCATTCTCCACACAATACATCATTCATTTTCCACACAATACATCATTCATTCTCCACACTATACATCATTCATTCTCCACACTATACATCATTCATTTTCCACACAATACATCATTCATTCTCCACATCATTCATTCTCCACACAATAAATCATTCATTCTCCACATCATTCATTTTCCACACAATACATCATTCATTCTCCACATCATTCATTCTCCACACAATACATCATTCATTTTCCGCACAATACATCATTCATTCTCCACACTATACATCGTTCATTCTCCACACTATACATCATTCATTTTCCACACAATACATCATTCACTCTCCACATCATTCATTCTCCACACAATAAATCATTCATTCTCCACATCATTCATTCTCCACACAATAAATCATTCATTCTCCACACTATACATCATTCATTCTCCACACTATACATCATTCATTCTCCACACTATACATTATTCATTATACTGGCTAACAAAAAAAAAATTTTTTTTTCTTTCTCTAACATGTCTATGTTTTTCTGGTCAATTTTAATGCGCTGTTTTTAAATCTGCAAACCGTTTTTCTCTATCAGGTCAGGATCTCTAGAAATACGCAATTGAAGTTTTTTAACAACACATACAGTATTACATCATCATTTGTACAAGAAGTATAACAGTTATGTAGGCTTGAATTTCTTTGCAGTCGACTTTCGTCGGTGAATGGCATGTGGTACATCGCGATGAAGCATCCAACAATAATCGGCAAGCATGGTCACACTCCACCGTCCTTGATAACGTGACTCCATTACGGCGATATCTTGATGGAATCATTCTCCATGTTCATCGCTGTCTTCGCCAAAGTTGTCAGGGAAAAAGTCAAGATGCAAATCGAGCAAATGGATTTTGAGGGACATGTTACAGCCCATAATTCTGTATGCATCTATGCACTGCTTAACAATATGCACATAGTCGACAGATTTGTGATTTCCCAGAACGTTATCGACGATCGATTTGAATGCCATCCATGCGCGAAGTTCACTACCATGTAACAAGTTCCCAAATTGTTTGTCTGCAATAAAATCTGAGGTCCTACAAAGATACCTTCCTTTATCTTTGCATCGCTAATTTGCGGAAACTTTTCTCGAAGATAAGTGAAAGCTTTGCTCGTTTTATCTAACGCTTTTACGAAATTCTTCATGAGCCCCAACTTTATATGTAACGGTGGTAAAATGATGCTGTCTTTGTTAACTACTGGCTCGTGTATTACATTTTTATGCCCGAGCTGCATACGATCCCTGATAGGCCACACCTTTCTTGCATAATGTTCCTGTCTGTTGCGGCTGTCCCATTCACATAGGAAGCAACAAAATTTAGTATACCCAGTCTGCATGCCCGTGAGAATTGCAATGACCTTTAGGTCTCCACAAATCCGCCATTGGTAGTCATTGTACTTTATTTTTGCCAAAAGTATAGCCATATTGTCATAAGTTTCTTTCATATGAACAGAGTAGGCGACTGGAATTGAGGAAAATAAATTTCCATTATGCAATAACACGGCTTTTAGACTAGTCTTGGAAGAGTCGATGAAAAGTCGCCATTCGTTGACTAAGTGCTCATGACCGAGGTGCACCATTAGACCTTTTACATCTTTGCAATAGCAAATGTCATCATCCATCTCAAAGTATTGAACAAGTTCTCTGTGTCTATGACGAAATTTAGATATCGGAGTATTGGGCGCTAAAAGATTCCATTCTTTGAGTCGCGAACCGAGTAATTCCGCTTGTCCTTTGGTGAGAGCGAGATCACGTATTAGATCTGAAAGTTCTGAATGGTTAATTAAGTGAACACCATCATTCACCGGTATATAATCCGAGTCAGAATTAGTTTCTAAAGCAGGTAAACTATCACTTTCTGATGGTTCATTCACGTCCAACGGATATTGTTCTGGTGGAACTGGGATCAGACACGTGATTGGATCATGAGGCACTGGTTGCAAAACCGATTCAATATTTGGATAAACCACAGACTTTCTAGTTTTAAAAGTGAAACCATAGATATTTATCAAGCAGAAGTAACAATCAGTAGCGTGATTTGTCGGTTCACGCCATATTACTGGCACTCCAAAAGGCATCGACTTATGCTTCGGCGATTTTCGTAACCAACATGCCAATGTATTTGCACAAGTCGAACAAACTGCATTTGGCTTCCAAGATTTATTTGCATCATCAACTTTCGAATCGAAATAAAGTTCATATGCTTTCTTTAGCAATGGTGTAAAGTTTTTCTGGTGAACACGATCGGTAAAATATCCGCACACGTAACAGAACAGATCAGCCGAATTTCTACAACTTCTAGAAGCCATATTTCACTTAGAATTATTTCAAAATACAGTAACTATTTGAAATATAACGCAACATATGTCATGCATCTTTTAGCAGTATAAAAAGTAGAATTATTTTGCATTTTATTAATTTTTAAAAAGTTATATAGTAAAAATGAAACGGAGCAAATAACGGTTTCCCAAAAATATATTTATTCACAAATATCTTAAGAACCCGACGTGATAGAGATAAACGGATTTCAAATTTGAAATCAGCGCAAGAAACTGACCTAAGAACACTTATTCTTATATAAGAAAGAAAAATGTTGTTTGTCAGTGTCATCAGCACTATATACTATTAATTATCAGCAATACTCAAGATTAAATCTCAGCACTATGCATCAGTAATATTCTCAGCGCTATACAATATTAGTTCTCAGCACTAGACATCATTAATTCTCAGAGCTATACACTATGAATTCTCAGAGCTATATACCATTAATTATTAGACCTTTACACCATTAATTCTCACAGCTATACACCAATAATTCTCAGAGTTATACGACATTAGTTCTCAGAGCTATACACCATTAATTCTTAGTGCTTATATACCATTACTGCCAACACCGGTGTCAATACCTTGTCGAGGTATGGCGGCTTGCATACCCTGATTACCCCCAGAGCTATGCCAGCGGGAGTTTTACTCCTGGAAGGTTCTACCAAGCTGGACAGGTTTGCGCGGGCAAGGGTCAGACTAAAGCAGACACCCTGGTCCTCCAGGTTGGGGGTTTTAGCATAGGGCTGACACCCCTGTCTATGTAAAAAAAAATTGAAGTTACGGAAACAACAACGAATAAACAAACTTTGCTGCCGGACGGACATCCGGAGTCTGAGGCTCGTATGACTGTCAGTGGTGAAAGCCGAAAGGAAGCCACTGACATAGAACGGACGTCCTGACCGCAAAACATGATACAAGAATAGGATTTTGGAATGTCAGGACAATGAGTGAGACGGGTAAACTAAAACAGGTCACGGCAGAAAAAAGAAACTATAGGTTACACATTCTAGGGATAAGCGAGAGCAGATGGACAGGGGCAGGAAAAGTTAAAACAGCAACAGGAGAAACAGTACTTTACTCTGGAAGAGAGGATGGACAGCACAATGAAGATGTAGCCATTATTCTACAGAAAGGAATAGAAAGGACATTACTGGAATGGAAACCCATCAACAACGGAGTGATAAGATTAAGATTGAGAGGTAGATTCACCAATACTACAATAATACAATGCTACGCACCAACGAATGACAGCGATGAAGAGGTCAAGGATGAATTCTATTACAACTGCAGAAAGAAATGGAAGACACACCTAGATATGATCTTATTATAGTAATGGGAGACCTCAATGCGAAAGCTGGTACACACAATACATATAATGAAAGAGTAATGAGAAAATGCGACAGCGGAACAGCAAACGAAAATGGGGATAAACTAATAAGTTTCTGCAGTATTAACAACCTGGTCATTGGAGGAACACTTTTCCCACATCAAGAAATTCACAAATTAACATGGGAACCACCAAATGGTCGGGACAGAAACCAGATAGACCACATCATGATTAACGGTAGATGGAGATATGCATTACAATATATGAAGGTAAGAAGAGGTGCAGATGTGGGAAGTGATCACCATTTAGTAGTAGCAAAACTGAAAGTGAAACTAAGAAGGGCTGGACTAACTGTAACTACACAGAAAAGGTTTGACATCAACAGATTGAAGGACCCCCTTACCAGAAAAGCTTTTGCGACTGACATAAAGAAACGATATCAATTTGCAAAAAGTCAGGAAAAGACATTGACTGATTATATAGACCAGAAATTCAACACCATTTCAACAATATATAAGGAAAGCAGCAAATCATGCTTGGGATTCCAGGAAAGGAAGAAGCAAGACTGGATAACACCAGAAACATTAAACACCATAACACTGAGAAAGGAAATAAAAAAAAAAAGAAAACAGAAGCGAAGTCCCCCAGGTTAAAGCAACTATATAGCGAACAGTACAGTCAGCTGGACAAGGAAGTTAAACGCCAAACCCGAGCCAACAAAAGGAATTTCCTAGACGATCTTGCAAGACAGGCTGAAGAGGCAGCACTGAGAAATGAACAAAGCACAGTATACAAAATAACTAAATTCATCAGCGGAAAACGAGGTGCAAACAATATTACATTAGTAAGAGATAAGCAAGGAAATCTCATCACGACAGCAGAGGGACAGGAAACAAGATGGGCAGAGCACTTCAGAGAAACTCTGAACAAGGAACCACCAGAGACACAATTGAATGTTCCTGAGGCTGAAAACGATCTAGATGTAAATACAGACATTCCACGAAAAGAAGAAATAATCACAGCAATCAAAGGGTTAAAGAACGGAAAAGCTCCTGGCCATGATAACTTAAATGCAGAGCTATTTAAGACAGACCCTGAGCTAGCAGCAGAACTATTAGAACCACTATTTGCACAAGTCTGGAAAACGAGGACAACACCATCAGAGTGGAACAAAGGAATAATTGTCAAATTGCCCAAGAAGGGAGATCTTGCAGACTGCAATAATTGGAGAGGAATCACTCTTCTCTCAGTTCCCAGCAAAATACTAGGCAGGATAATTATACAGAGAATTTCAAAAGCAGTAGACCACAAACTGAGGAAAGAACAAGCAGGATTTAGAAAGAACAGAAGATGTGTAGATCATATATTCACTCTCAGGAACATTATAGATCAGTGCTCAGAATGGCAAAGACAGCTGTACATTAATTTTGTTGATTTTGAAAAGGCTTTTGACAGCATACATAGGGACAGTTTATGGAAAATACTGAGGGCTTATGGAATTCCAAGCTGCATAGTGTCAATCATAAAAAGCCTCCAAGCCAACTTTACGTGTAGTGTTGGGCAGATCAACCTAACCTTTGAGGTGAAGACAGGAGTACGACAGGGATGCCCCTTATCAACCACTCTATTTTTAACAGTCATAGATTGGGTGATGCGCCAGACAACAGAGGGTAGTCCAAGAGGAATAAGATGGACTACATTTTCTACATTGGAAGATCTGGAATATGCAGATGACATTGCACTACTAGCACATTCACATCAACACATCCAGGAAAAAACGGATAGACTTAATACGTTTAGCCAGCAGGTGGGCTTGAACATCAATTTAAAGAAGTCAGAGGTCATGACGCTCAATGTGAGCAACCCTGAGCCCATATCAGTAAAGAATCAGCAACTGGTACAGACAGGCACCTTCACATACCTAGGATGCATAGTAACACCAGACGGCGGGGCATGCAAAGACATCAACATCAGAATGAATAAGCCAAGAACAGCCTTTTTTAGCCTAAACAACATCAGGAAGTCCTCTCAATACAGCACAAGCACAAACTTAAGATTATATCAGAGCTGTGTGCTTTCTGTGCTTCTCTATGGTGCGGAATGCTGGAGAGTTACAGAGAAGGAAATGTCGAAATTGTCCTCTTTTCACACAACATGCCTAAGAAAAATTCACCGAATCTTTTTGGCCGAATACCATCACTAACCAAGATCTGCTTACTCGGAGCAAGCAAGAGGACATGCACACCATCATAGCTGGCAGACGCTGGAGCTGGGTTGGCCATATCCTCAGAAGAGACCCCGATGCCATCACAAGAACAGCTATGCTTTGGACCCCTGAAGGAAAACGAAAGAGAGGCCGACCAAAAACAACCTGGCGGAGGACTGTGGAGGCTGAGATGCAAAGAATGAACCAGAGTTGGGGCACTGTATGAAGGATGGCCGCCGACCGAGCAAAGTGGAATCAATTTGTTGTTGCCCTACAAGACGCCACAAGGCGTGATGGCCACTGACTGCTTTGACGGTCGGCGGCTAAGGATCAAAGAAGAAGAAGAGAAGAAAGAATATACCATTAACTCTCAACGCTATACACCATTAATTCTCTCAACGCTATACATCATTAATTCTTAGAGCTGTACACCATTAATTCTTAGAGCTATATACCATTAATTCTCAGAGCTATATACCATTAATTCTTAACGTTATACGTCATCAATTGTCAGCACTATACACCATTAATTTTCAGCACTACACGCCATCAATTCTCAACACTACACATCAATAATTCTCGACACTACACATCATTACTTCTCAGCATGATACGCTTATGATTCTCAGAACTATATCTGTCCGCAGTACGAGTATCTTTAGAATCTTACAATCCACCTCCCAAAAAAGTCTTTTGGTCATTAAAATTAAAAAAAAAGAAACAATGAATAGTCTGGTCTAAGACAATCGTCGTCAGGACACACATAAAAACAAAAAAGAATAGCATTACGAGGGATATATTTCAGGAGACCCTCTTAATGATTACACTGAGAAACACAGGGTAAGGATACACATGTGACAACGTGCTTCCACTGACTGTTAAGTGTCTATGTCTAACAGAGCACCAGGCTTATGTCAGGATATCAGTATGAACTATATGAGGACGCACACTAAGGTGATGTCCCGTGAAGTTCCCGGGTGTCTGTGAAGAGGCAAAGAAAGAATAGGACTACTACACCCTCGGGCATGTCGTAGAAGGCTACTAATATAAGGTTGTGTATGGTGTTGCCTGCATCATCATCATGTCAAACAGTGTTACGGACATCACCGCTGCAAGAATATGTGGTTGCTTTAACGTAGGCTTCCATTCTAGCAAGGGGACCGCCTGTAGTAGTGGCTCCATGCTCTATAGTAGTGCTTCTTAATCAAGGGTGCATGCCCCCCACCCCCCGGGGGGTGGTGCGGGGTGCGAGACCTATCTTCAGGGGATGCAAGACATGCCAGTTATTTCAATGTATTTGTACAAAATAGAACATTGACAACGTGAATTAGATATCGAATCGTAGTCTTATTTTGGAAATAACATTTTCCCAAAAACATTCTTTATCTCTTTTTCTCATTTTTGGCGTATTTTGCGAGCTAGAAGATAATGGGGTGTGAGGCTCTTTAAGACGCTGTCAATGGGTGCGAAGCTTCTTTAGATGCTGTATAGGGATGCAGGAGCTCTAAATATTAAGAACTACTGCTTTATAGGGAGCGCAAAGGAAAATGATGGTGGTGATGTAGACACTGAGGAGATAACTTTTAGTCAATCAGGAATACAGAACCAACAATCAATGGGGAGATAGCTTTGAGTACGTTAGCTTTGGAGAAACAGGAGGATTATGCTCCTATTTCAGGGAATCCCACAGGTTTTTGAGGATGGTAAGTACAACAACTTCGTATTCTCGGTGTGTTGCAAACTCAGTATCCCCCGCTCACTTCTGTGAGATAAGTAATTGTGTCACGATGTAACATTTGACTCGTATTTATTGAGCCCCAGCTGAAGCTAATGCTCACAGAATTAATTTGTTTAGAACTGTATATAAGTATTTTACACACAAAAAAATAGTTATAGGGTGCAACCATTACTTTCAATAAACCGAGTTACTAACTCCAACGAACGATTTATAGTTACATAGATATAAACAGTATACGTATTTGTGAAGTATAGTTGAAACAAGGTTGAAATAGCAAATTGGTAACTTTAGAAACAGTTAAATAATTGGTATATGATCTTTTAGAAACTTATTTTCTTCATCTGAGAATATGAAATTTACTGGAATAATTTTAGTCCGGTCTCTCAGTCATTGATTTGACTTAGCTTTGCAGCTGGCGATAATTATTTGTCGCTGAAGTCTGGTGTAGTTAATGCCGGTTCTCAGTGAAGTCTTGATTGTTCCTTTTCAGGTCAGGAGTCGAATGGCTTTTGCTCGCGTAAATCTCCTAAATGTCGCCGCTTCGAGTGTCCTCTAGACCCGTCTCTAATGAGTGGTGTCCAGAGCTGCGTACTAGTATCTAGTTCCATTGACGCTTCTTTGTGAATGGCAGACGTTGTTTGCACAGGATGGCAGATAGCACTTCACTACAGCCGTAAAGGTGCAGTCTTCCCGAGTGAGATACTGATAATTGCTACTCTATACTTCCTAGCTTTATCAATTGGGGAAGATATCTAGGGGTCGGGTTTATAAAGGCTTTTCTAGAATTGTTTAACACTTTTAATTTCACAAAAGCTATTTATATCCCTAATCACTCCCTAGCAAAATCTATCTGTCGCCTTCTGACATCTGATCCTCTCTGACGGGAAATGGAAAAACTGTGGGGAATCTACTGACACTTAGATCTTATAGTTAAAACTTCGACACGAAATTTAATTTCGCTTGTTTATTCTCGTTAAAACCAATTACATTTCACGCACGTTTATTTTTCAACTTAAAGCCAATCACCGTATAAGGCGTCTTGTTTTAGTATAATTTCATGTACACATCGTTATAATTATTGACATCATATTGACATATGATAAGTCTTAACTAATTCTTCAATATTGGTGTCTCTCTAAGAGACCTCGTCGAAAATAATTTTGTCATATTTTCCGGTGACTATATTGTTATAATAAAGACAAACATAATGATTGGCGAGCCGCGCAAGTCATGATAGCAAAATTAAACACAGGTTATCACCAACCGACCATCGAGATCATTTGTTTGTCTCATTCTTTTCACCCGAGCGAAAACAAAAACGTAATCTGACTGTGTTGTCAGATAACTTCATTCGTGATACGAATACACTTGTATACCCTCTGTCTGTATCTAGACAAATACGTCAGGCTTGATTTCATGCTGCCAGGTTTTACACTATCGTAATTGCCTCGTTGCAGACTTTTAACAATTAGAAAGATGATCATGTGAGGCCTGGTTTTAACCTGGTGTTATCTCAGAGGGGTGTGCCTAGACTAAGAGACAATTTTTGGCAAATTACTGTCATGGAGAAATAAAGAGTAGGATGGACAGAAAATGGACGAATGAATACGACGTTATGTCACAGTTGGTGCAGGTTTCCTGCAAAGATACCAGGTGCAGTATTGTTTTCATGCTCAAGGAGCACATAAGAGGGGACAAAAGAATGAATTCGTTCAACGATGGTAGTGGTTCAATAAATAAATAGTATGACTTTTTTTTGTATTGTCACAATATTATTTATATCTGATAGATGAGGTCATGTGCAAACTGACAGTGATCTTGGCATCGTGCCAAAAAGGGTCATTGGCTTCATGTTATGATTCCATATGGAGTTAATAGGGAAGCATGAACTCCTCTCCTGCTGTAGGCCCTCGGGTAGTGCCCGAAAGGCCCAACGTTCAGTCCGCCCTTGGACGAGGTTATTATTATGATGATGACGTTAGTACATCCCAAACAATAACTTCACGTTGCGGTGACTATCAGCAGACTACGTTGTACGCTTGAAGAACTAGGCAGTCAAATCTAGTCGGGCAGTTCCATTAATCTCGAGGGGTTTTTTTTTCTCATTCTTCTAGTTCCTTGAAGGCTGCTTTCTGAATTAATAACAAGTGCCCGCTGGTCAGTGAATTTTCTGTCACACCCAGCCTGCTGGGAAGCGTTAGGACATCTGTGAGGAACATCTGTGAGTCAATGGACTGGACGAATCGACTTTTGTGACGGGTAAGTCAGCTTGGTTTGTGACTGTTATTTGGTCGGATGTTTTACAGAATCAGTAATTCGTGGTTCTTGTCTGCCGTGGAATCGGCTTGATGTACACTTGTTTCTGTCTTGTACCAGTTTTATATGTTGCCTGTCTCTGGCAGCTTCCTTTAAATACAACATTATTTCCATCAGTTACATTCTCGGCTTATATGTGCCTGTCTAAAAGTTTTAATATGATTATTCTTTGCTATTTTACGGTCATGTTGTCTTGTTTCTGACAAGTTTATCTTCCCTGCGTTACGTAACTGATCTAAGATCGCGCTGCATCTCCCTACAAAGCATAACAACAGAAATCGAAGTACAGACTAACAATTCTGAACTAAAAATAACATTGTTTTTAAATCAAACTTTTGTTTTTTTCAAATATTCGGAGATAATTTATAACCTACAGGTTGCTGTTTCATGTGACAAAAGTAATCCGGAAGCATGTTCTTTATGCTTTTGTTAACATTTAACAGTGGTTTGTGTTCTTTATTATCAAAACTAATTTTCTTGAAGAAGATTCGCGTCTTTGATGCCGAAAATGCGAAGAGCTGCAAGTAATAGTACCAGAGAGAATTGCGCCTTTCATTTTTATTTATTTTTTGTTATATTTTTGAAGAAAATAAATAATGGTTAGAATGTTTTTCTACTTGTGTGAATGATGTACATGGTAGTTAGGCAGGAAGAGGGAAAAACAGGAAGAGAAAGGAAAGGATTGTTACAGTTCAAAATTGACGATAATTCAGCAACAACATTACTGAAGAGCTCTAGAGGTAGCAAAGGAAATGACCGCATAGTTTAATATACGGAAGTCTATAAGACACTGTAGAAGTGTAGAGTGTGTCTGTATATATTTATATATTGGCGGTTTTCCTATCGATTGATCGCGATACTCATTCATGGATACAGAAAACCAAAACATAATTCATGATGTCAATGTGGAGATAGAGATAAGTCGCACTTGCGAAAACAGTGCATCGCACTGTGTAGTCAAAGTTACAATTGAATGTGATCTCAATTTTAAATGTTCATATTCGCACTTTTGAAGTCGCACTTCTTTAAATGTTGATTAATCGATCAATTTTGAACAGTTTGATAAATGATAAATAATAAATATATAAATGATAAATAAATCATTTTATATATATATATATATATATATATATATATATATATATATATATATATATATATATATATATATATATATATATACATATATATATATATATATATATATATATATATATATATATATATATATATATATATATATATATATATATATATATATATATATATATATATATATATATATATATATATATATATATATACTTAGTCGTTCCCCTTCTACCGTAAGGTGTAGAGGTTTGGAAGAGAGAGCGCCAGACTATCCTATTTGCTGTCTTCCTCCTGGCCTGGTTCCATTCTAGTCCTCGGTCCTTCAAAGATTGTCTAATGTTGCCCTCCCAGCGAACTCTGGGTCGTCCTGGGGGTCTGGATCCCTGGCTCTTTGTTTCCCATGCTTGTCGTGGTAGCTGATCTTCTCCCATTCTGCAGACATGGCCAAACCATTATATGTGTGTGTGTGTGTGTATATATATATATATATATATATATATATATATATATATATATATATATATATATATATATATATATATATATGTCACAGTATAATAACTACACCTTCATGACATAATCCTCTAAGCTCGTATCAAACTGCGAGAGGTCACACAATCTACATTCTTGTAATCGCCATTCACAAAGCGTACACGAAGGCAAGCTGACAGTCTCCCTTTTTAATAATAACAATGAGACACGTATGAATTCATTAACAATAGCAATACATTGTCCGCAATAACCATATGGCTGGATCAACAAGTCCTACTATCCTTGGAATATACAACAATGCTGTACAAAACCCAGCGACCATAAAGAGAGCACGATAAAATGCAATATGGCTTCTAAAGCCGGCAAACTGACATCTTTCTCTGTCCGGCTTCCTGTTCACTCCGCTTCATTGCACCCTTTTGCACCATTTCCTTTTAAAGCTGATGTGCGCACTGTCGTGAAATATTCTAATCCACATATATAAATTAAAAAGTAAATGTAAAGCCTAACAAATAACTTCAATAAAAGGAAAGAAGAATGGTAAAGAACAGTGCTGTCACAATGACTGTACTCGAAATCCCCCTTGTTTTCTCCTTCGTCTGCAAATTGTAACGTTTCACGTTGATAGTAAAAGCCTTCTGCAGCATACACGCGTTTCCCCAACACAATAAAATGTGTACTCCATTTCTAAGAAAAACCTTGAGATACGCAAGATGACCTAGATTTAAAATTCCATTCATGTCATTTTATACACTACGTTACCAAAAAAAAAAAACGAAAGACAGATGGACTAAAGATAGAAAGAAAGGGAGAGGCTGAAAGCCGGAACGCAGGCAATACTACCACAGTCGCGCGATACACAATTACTACCATCACGCGTGTAAGGCCACATGCACTAGCTTTTTTCAAATCGACAGTGATAAACAACACTACCCATACGAGAGTTAGTTTTTTAAAACTTACAAAATTCTTATTAGGAAATATGACATTATACTGGTTTACGTTTGAAAACATGACAGTACCCAGACACCCTAAAGTTTGGAAGTGAGGAGGTAGTAACAGCACGACTATCCTAGAAGAAAATGCATATTGGCTCCATTAAATATATATATTTGGGTTCCTTAGGACTTGCTGACAAATAATATGTTGAGTGTTACGCAAATAGTCCAGGAATTGACAAATTATAGCCAAAAGAAATAGTGAGGGATGTCAGACAACACCCAAATCAGAATCGCTCAGTGGCAGATTTTCACCCCACCATTGTACGGGAAATGGGTCTCCATGTTAAATCCGATTTGATTGGAGCGCAATAAATGTAAGGCTAAACACGATTAGTCGGGCTATAAATACTGTCTTTAGTTGTCAGGGGAAACGGGAGTAGGAGTACTTTTTTTCAAACGATTGGGTAAACATGGCACGATTGGTTAGACCCGCGAATATAGTCAATCAGAGGCGTCAGGTCACCACCACATGTTCAAATAAACTTACTACAGAACCAGTGCGTTGAGCGCCAGTGCATATTTTTCTAAATAAAAGCCTGGGACATCGGCAGATCGAAATTGTGCTATATTCAGTGCCAGTCAACGTAATTCTGTATTATTTCCATGAATTGTGGGACTGTGGTCCTAAAGTTATTGAGCAGCACCTGGTCAGAGCTTTGCTGAATCCAGAGGCGGACAGCATACTCCTTGGTCCATATAGCAAACAGTGAGGTGTCTCCAGAACACAGGGGAGCAATCGAGCAGAGGAGTCTTTTCCTGCCGCCATCACGAAAGATAAGCCTATGTGGCCAGCGGAGCTCAACATTATGTACCCCCATCTTAAACTGACATTGTATAAAAAAAAAGAGGGGAAATTAACTGTTTTAATGAACGGAACTGAGAACATCTCCAATACTAGTTCCAACAGAAACAAACACTTGAAGTCATGATGACAAATAACAACATAGCTTGAAAAAACAAAACCAGTATTACCTCATATTACTACTACACAACTGACACACATAGGATAATATTAATAAAATATGTCACTACAAGATTCATATTGATAAATTCTGTACATATAACTTGTAATTAAAATTGATTGTGATTCCTGGTTCACTTTGTATTTGAATCAGGACACATATATATTAGTGACAGTAATTAATACATATTTATATTTGAAAATTTACCAGTGCCTCATTTAAGAATAGTCTTATAGAGTGTTAAATGTGTGTGAGTGTCACAGTGTTGTCACGTGTGGTGGAATAAATTAAATTGTTTATCTGTCTGTTGTTGTTGTGACTTACACTTCATCATATACATACCCTAGACATTCAACGTAGTCATCACAATATTCCAGAATAATTCTGACTGAGGTATAAATATGTGGTAGCAAGTAAGGTCATCTGTAATACACTACCCTTATTAGATACAGATACCTTCACAGCTGATCTCAGTCAGTACACTAAGTCCCCTATAAATATTTATAACATCCCACTTTACCACACGCACCAAAATATATGTTTATTCCATCAAAGCCCATGTGCGCAACAAAAGATATTATGTGACATCTACCCCCTTCCCCAGAAAAGAAAACGAAGTTTTCTTCTCCCTGAGAGCAGTAGATTTCAAAGCATACAATAAAATATTAAACAAGTTAAAAAGAAAAAAAAATAGACGCTGTTGTACGTAGACGTCGTGCCTACGAACACAGATATAACTCATGTCCCAAAAATTACAATCTAGACAGAGCATCTGCCACGACATTAAGTCTACCCTCTAATGGGATAATTGTGAACTGGAACTGTTATAGCAATAAGGCCCAACGAGTCAACCGTGAGCTTGTCGACTCCAAAGATTTCAAAAACAGTAGAGGTCGATGATCTGTCTGAAGTATAAACTAGGACCCTATCAAGTATCGGGACAGTTTTGACACTGCCCATATTATCGCCAAGCATTCTCTTTCGATTGTTGAGTACCTGGTCTCTGCCGGTAACAGTTTCCGACTAACATACATCAGAGGATGTAGTGTACCCTCGTAGTCTTGCATAAGACATGCGCCAATGCCCACAGATGACGCGTCGGTCCGCAGTATAAAGGGTTTGCTCAAATCAGGCACAAGAAGGATTGGTCGCATGGAAAATAACTTCTTGATTTTTGATAACGCTTTCTCGCATTCTGGCGACCATACAACCCTGTTAGGCATTCCTTTACTAGTAAGAGAGGTTAAAGCATCAGAAATAAAGGAAAATTGAGGGATGAATTTGCGATAAAAATTGACAAGTCCCATCAGGCTTCTGACCTGCTTCTTAGTCCTAGGTGCCTGTAGTTCCAAATTTTTTTTAACCGTGCCAATCTCGGGTTTTAATAGATTATTACCTACGATAAACCCCAAAAAATTCAACTCCCCGAAACCGATACAAGTCTTACTAGGCCGTGCCGTTAACCCATGCTTACGTAAACAAAGCAACAGGGAAGACAGCCCCAACATATGTTGTTCCCATGTTTCATGGAACAGGCAGATGTCATCGATGTACGTAATCACATCCGTACGATGACCTAGTAACTTTCTCATCATTCTGGCGAAAGTTGCGGGCGCATTAACTAGCCCGAAACACATAAAATTAAACTGAAATAAACCCTTTGTGGTGGAAAATGCCGTCAAAGGTTTAGCCGACTCGACAAGAGGAACCTGCCAGTATCCCCGAGATAAATCCAGTTTACTAAAAAACCTGGCATGGGAAAGTTGAGTGAGGAGGTCCTCCTGGTTCGGCATTGGCTCAGCGTCAATCACAGTGACACTATTTAATTTACGGAAGTCGATGCAGACACGCAAGGACCCATTTTTCTTCCGAACTACAACCATAGGGAAGGAGTAAGCAGACTCCGATGGAGAAATGATCCCCAACCGTAACATGTCATCTAGTTCTTTTTCAATCGCCGACTTGAAATGTAGTGGCTGCGGATACGGCTTTACCCTAATCGGTTGGTCGTCCGTCAGGATAATATTGTGGTAGATCAAGTCGGTACGTCCTGGCAAATCAGTGAGAACATCTCCAAACTCTCCAATGACTGATCGAGCCTCAGATTTCTGTGTTATCGTTAGGCCGTCACATATCTGCACATTCTCCCAAGACTCAGAAGGAGCAAGGGGAACGAGAGACAGCTGGAGATTAATATCATCTCCTATGTCACCCAATTCATTAACGACCACCGAACATGCCATCTTCGGAGTCTCCCCAGACAACCTAGTGTCCACCCCTTTTAGAGCCTCTTGCCGTTCCATATAAGGTTTTAACATATTAATGTGGAATACTTTTTCCTTGTTCCGAACCTAGATTAAATAATCAACATCCGTTACCCTCTTAAGCACCTTAAACGGTCCCTGCCATGTAATGCTCAAACAGTCTTCCTTTGATGGCAGAAGAAGCCATACCTCTCCACCGGGAACCAAGAACAGTAATTTGGATCCGCGGTTAGCGTATTGCCTGTACCGCGCCCCCGCCACGGATACATTATCACGTGCCACGGCACACGCTTTGACAATACGGTCACGCAGGTTTATGACGTATTCGTAACTGGAAACGGAGGACCCATCAGAACACCCACCAACCAGTATATCTTTCAGAATGTGCATTGGGCCCCTCGGATTCGCCCCGTACAATAGTTCAAATGGAGAGAACCCGGTGCTGTCCTGAGGCGCCTCTCCATAGGCAAATAATACTGCTGGAAGGAATTTATCCTATTCTTGGGGAAATTCAGCAGTGACCTTGGCCAACATATCCTTCAATGCGCCATTAAAACGTTCACATACCCCGTTTGACTGGGGATGATAAGGGCTGGTGAACGATTGGGAAACTTCGCCTATGCCGGTCCCAAGCCCGGATGAAAAAGGAGGAGGGCGGCCTGCATGGAGGCCGTAAGGAGGCAGCCCCTCCACCATGCAAAGGCACAACAGGCCAATCACCTGTTTGCTTTAAACTATGATTACGAGCAATATAAGAGAGAAAACCGGACTGATTCTAAAGGCGACGAACTGGAAAGGACTACGGACTACGACTTATGGAACTTGGAACACAAGAACTATAAATGGGAAAGAAGAGGAGCTGATGGAAGAGATGAGGAAAGCAAAATTAGAAATCCTGGCTATTACCGAAACAAAGAAAAAGGGACAAGGAGTCATGGATCTCGATGGCAATACACTGTTATACAGTGGTGTACCCACATCTGAAAGAGCTAAAGGGGGCGTGGGTTGCATTGTGGCCAAAAACCAGAAAGATAGTATCAAGGGATGGAACTTTGTCTCGGAGCGCATAATAGTTGTAAAACTAAAAGAAGGAGAAACCATAGTCAACCTGGTCATAGTGTATGGGCCAAATGAGGATGAGTGAGCAGAGGTCAAGGAGGAATTCTTCGAGCTGCTTCAAAGGACAGTGGATGACTGCTTAGATGAAGTTATCATGCTCGGAGATTTTAATGCCAGAGTTGGAAATGACCATGCTAGATGGGGTGGAGTTATTGGAAGATATGGAGAAGATACTCTCAATGACAATGGAAAGCGACTCCTTAGATTCTGCAGTGAGCAGAATCTGATCATTACAAACACAAAGTTCCCCCATAAGCGCATACATGCATACACTAGATGTGAACCAACCAAGAATGAGAATTCAGTGATCGACTTTGCCATTGTTAGGAGAAGCTCATTCAAATATGTCCGGGATGCAAGAGTCTGGAGGGGGCCAGAGATTGGAAGTGATCACTACCTGCTAACAATCAAAAGAACAACTGAAAGAGTTGCTCAGCCTAGGAACTGCCTAACATCACGTAAGAAACCAAGTAAACGAGCGGGAGAAATGAGCATTAGGACCTACAAGCTGAAAGAGCCAGAAATTAAGACCAGATATCAGGGGCTTATTGCTGCAGCGGTGAGCAACACAGAAGAACGACCTGATGACTTGGAAACCCTCTGGAATAAATTCAAGGATATCACAAAGACAGCTGCAGCAGAAGCATGCGGTGAAGTCCGACTTGGGAACAAGAGAAAGAGGACACCTTGGTGGACAGAGGAAGTCAAAG
>JAMPIV010013565.1:147500-213797 GCA_024509875.1 Oreohelix idahoensis
TCCAGTTCATGTACTGTTTATCAGTTGTGTTGTTGACTTCTTTCCATACAGTATAATTAAACTGTTCAATACCTTCTATCTTTCGTGCCCAGTCTCCTTTTCTTCCCCCGTTCCTGCTCTCACAATATATAACAGCATTCTTCTTCTCGCAACACGCCAGAAGAAAGTGAATTGCTTCCTCCTGTTAGTAAGTAAGCTACCCGTGCATCACCACAGTACACGAACTCCGTAGAACCAGCGAGGATCTCAATGTGTGTATACGGGATCACACACTCTATAAATATTTTGTAACATTCTTGAATAATAATAACATTTTACTAATAATGTAGTTTTACACTCTTTAATATTAATATATATTTTAAGCACTGTTTTAAATGAAAAAATACACCGATATAAGGGAACCAAATAATTGTGTACAAAGTATGAACATGCATGCTGTTCATAGAAAGATGTTAGTGGCGCATGCACGCCGTCCTTTGCGCATTCTCCTTTGGTAAGTGTTACTATTTTCGGGAGAGTATTAAAAAACCAAAATATAAGAGAAACAATACAATTAATGTCTAACTTTCAACCAAAATAACTTGTTGCATCCCTTAGCGTTACGAAGGCTTCTGACAGAAAAAGCTGGCATTATATATATATATATATATATACAGCTGGCATTATATATATATATATATATATATATATATATATATATATATATATATATATATATATATATATATATATATATATATATATATATATATATATATATATATATATATATATATATATATGATTCTTCCGGCACCTCAGCGTTCTTTATGCTGATGTTAAAATCCCTCACCATATTTATAATTCCTGTGTGATCCAGCTGTTTTATGTATTGATACTGGACATCATCAGGACCTAGAGAGGTGTAGCGAGAGGAAAGATATAATGATGATGATAATATCCTGGACAAATAGATGTATCAGATGATACCAGGATAGTGCCAGATAAAAGACTGGTCTTACAATAAATACCCCATTCTCTGAAAAGAGTAATGGCGTATCGACATCACAGGTATAGTCAAGCCGTATAGGTTCCTAGATGAGATGGTAATGTAGTATCTTAGGTTCCTAAGGTGACCCTGTCCAGACTAACCTTAGACACTGACTCTGCTAGGGGTAGTTAACTAACTAACAAGAATTAAGAACCAAACTTAAATAATTCAATAAAGACTGTTGGTACAATTTATAATGTATTTATATACAAGATCTTTCTTTGTTTTGTTAGATAATTTGGAAATGAAATCACTTTGATTCCAACAATATAAAAGGTGTCACTTTCAATTATTTACATTACATTTACAGTTCATCTTCATCAGTTTAACTTGATCCTTTATGACAACTGTCTTTCCTCTGTGCTGAACTTGAACATTGTTAATATTATTATGTCACAAAGTATAAAGACTGTTACTATGTTCTTACACCACAATCTTATAAGTCATCATTACTCTGTTCTTTTGTAGGTAAAATATATATACAAGTTCCATGTACTTGGACTCTATATTCTTTAAGTTTTAATTTCTTGGGTGTGGTACTGTTATTTTGTAAAGTCAAGTAGCCCCAAACAAGGCTACTTATCTGTAATAAGTCTTCTAGGCCTGTTCCAGCACTGTACTGAAAAGAATCCCACTGCTGCGGTTCTTTCAATATTAAAGATGACACTGTTGAAGACCCTCTGACATTTCACAAG
Source organism: Oreohelix idahoensis (assembly GCA_024509875.1). Taxonomy (NCBI): domain Eukaryota; kingdom Metazoa; phylum Mollusca; class Gastropoda; order Stylommatophora; family Oreohelicidae; genus Oreohelix; species Oreohelix idahoensis. The sequence goes on from JAMPIV010013565.1 coordinate 149,226, forward strand.
GGCTTAAACAACTTCCAGTAACACTCTGGTTACAGTTTGTCCATGATTTGCTTTCTTACAATCAGATGGCCTTGTGGAAAGGGTTGTTATAACTCAGTTTGTACAGCAAAATAACTTCTTTCATTCTTTCCAATAAGTTGGTCCATTTCAGCAAGCTCAATGTCTTCAAAATACTTTCCTAAAACTAACATCACAATCTACACGTCTATCTGCTTTCATTTCACAATTAAATTGAGCTAACACATATTTGAATTCCTTCCAAGACTTACACAGTGATTTCACACACACGTATCCACTTCTATAAGGCACATATTAATAATATAATTATATATACATATGTAATTACATTCTTTCTTACCCTCCAATACATGCAGACCGGCGTTTAATGGCTCTACAGGCTGTGTTACCATGCATATGGCAATGGAGTCTGGTAGTAGACGATTTCGCTCGTGTCTGAAGTTTGAATTGTGTGGCAAGTGTATTACAAGCGGTACCTTCCACCTTTTATAAGTCAAAGTGTCCCGTACGAGAAAGCATCGAGGCCAAAGTATTTTGCCGACTAGAAAAAGTGAAAATCTTAGGCGTTCTGTGCTAGTATGAAAAACATGAAATCGTTCTAGTTTCTTTATCTCTGAACGGATTTCCTTCATCCAAAGCTTATATTATTCTTAGGGCTAAGCTCTATCTATTGCAGTATCCCTCTTATGTCTAGATTAATCCGACTTTTCACTGGAGCAGCCTAAACATGGCAATGCACAACATGGTTCATGCTTCGATGCCTTAAATACACATTTTCTCCGGTTCTACACCACTTCCAGTGAAAATCTAGATATCTGCCAATAGCTAATGATCCCTGTTTTCGAATTATGTTCCTCATCATTGATATATTCTGTTCATAACTGCACATTGCCTTTCGAAAAATTGTCAACATCTACACTTTCTCGTCTTCCTACTAAAAAGCCTTACAAAATATTAGCATTGCATGACCCGAGCTGTCGTTTTGATTGGTTGTTAGGCTTCTCGGAATTTCTGTACGGTGTAATGTTTTGAATGATAGCCGAGATAGGATTCAGCGTCATCACAAGAGGTGTTTCTACTGTTTTCTAAAGTGTACACAAGGTCTTCTTCAGAAGGACATGGAAAAGGCTTCAAAACAAGATTTAGAGCAAGGGTTACCTAAACTGTGGTCCATGAATGGATTCTATAGGGTCTGTGGACATAACTTAAAATTTTTTAATGTAACATTGTTAATCACACTTTTATGTACATGTTTGTTCTGAGAAGGGGTGCAAAGCCTTCAATGGACAGTCGAAGGGGTAAGTAGACTTCATCGGACAATAAAAGGGGTCTGTAGACTTCACTAGATAATCAAAGGGATTCGTAACCTTCATCATACAATAAATGGGGTCCATGGGACAAAAACAAATTAAGAAACCCGGACTTAGAGGGAATAAAAGTTACTCAAAAAAAAAAAAAAGAGAAAGTATAAATAGACAAGATTTATCTTATCCATTTACCAAAATCCTTGAACAATTGAGTAAAGTTCTAGATTGTATGCGAATCATTTTTAAAACAAGCAGAAATAATATGTGGAGTATTAGCTTCCGGAAAGTGCAGATCACACCAGACACAGCACGAGAAAAGGATCCTTGCGCTTGAGGGTGAAAAAGAGGTCCATGTCCCTTTCCTGCCACATGATATTTGAAACACGTGCCCGACACGCTATTATGTTGTGAAGTTGATTTAGGTTAAATTGCTTTGTCACGTTTGAGAATTGCCAGGCTGGTGGTAGCAAGAGCAAGTCGAGATGGTTGTGTGTTAAGCGTTGTGTAGGCGCGGGCGTTGAACGCCTGATGAAGTATGAGTTCAATTGTTTAATAAGGATGCGACAACGTATAATAATTGTCCCGTAACGGAGCAATGAAAATATCTCGCCTGTTTTGTGTGTGTGTGTGTTTTTGGTTTTTTTTTTTTTTTTGGGGGGGGGGGGGGGGGGGGGAATGCCGAGAAGTCGTGCATTTCACCGTGAAAACTAATGTGAACTCCCATAAGAAGAATGCTCATGTCTTGCAATATTTTCATTGTGCATTTTCTGGAAAAATACGGAAGCGGCGCACACTGCATCGTGAAAGCTAAATTGAACACCCATAACAAGCACGCAGGACTTTCAATTTTTTTATATATTTTTTTTGCATTGGGCATTGACCGTAAGTTATGATAAGTGTAACTACACAGATTCAATGAAGTTGACATGTAATGGAAAGAAATGAAATGACCATATGCTGTGGGTCTACCTATGCCTTTGTTCGCGTTTATCCGCCTAGGTAATACAAAACCTTTGTTTTAGTTGTAATACGGAATGAAATATAATTACAGAGAATCTGCACCAGCAGTGAGTATCTTGGGCACGCGTGCCAACACGTTGCAATTTTCAATGACGTGTAGTCGAGTGCCACATTGAGAAAGTAGCTTTTGTTTTCCTTTTCAGTATAAAATACAGAGTTAACGGTAAACAATAAAGTATAAGATATGGCATTTTATTTTAACTAAACAAGTATTAGATTTTGTAGACATCGCTGGCATAGGTACACAATGAATATTTGTAAACATCTGAGTGACATTGAGCTGATGTTAAATTTCTGACAAGATGGAGGGCCTGAATGTGAGTTATGATTATATATATATTTTTTTAATTAATACAAAATTAAGGCGTGTGAAAGGAATTAAAAACGAATAAATGTACAGGCACACAAATAACAAGAAAAAAAAAAGAAATAAAATTTCCAAGAATTAAAAAAAAACTGCAATAAATAAATGAGTTATCTACTCGGAAAACAGATCAGCACATCATATACTGTAAGTGAAAATGAAAGAATCTGAAGTAAACGCAGCAATGAATCGATTACTTCACATGTAAACAAAGATATGCAACACAAAAATAGATCTAAAACGTTAGAACAAGCGTTCCTAATTCTTTTTTTTATTTTTTTTTGGTACTTTTTTGGCTTTTAGTAAACCTATCCGTGGCTGGCAAAGATGGCTGTCTAAAATTTCATTAATACGGGCACTTATTGTGTCAGACTCTCAGTCCACGGACTTGTCTAAAGTGGATGGCTACAGTATGAATGGAAAACCTCCATAGAAGCCTCGAATCTTCAGGAACTGGTGTGGTTCTACCGGCCTGGTCATGCAGGGGTACGGAGCAATGAAAGAGCTGACAGACTAGCTTCAAGGGCACCAACGTGGCTACACTGAATATGGAAAAGGGAGAGATACTTGGCACAATTAATGATCATCAATTATAAAGAATGACACGGCAACCGATGAATCATCAAGGTTAAGATTGTTGGAATTCTGCATCACACGTAAGACCAGCAAGAATGGACGTATAAGAGGATGCGCTCGGCGTGTATACAACCAGCACGCAACAGCAACAATTACCATTCGTACCCTTCGAGATTTGTTGAGGGAGACTGAGCACCTATTGGTTTGCGCGGACTGCAGTGATGTCGACTCTGATCAACAGTCAATCAATCAATACCCTTTAGCTTCCCAGGGAGCATAAGCCTTCAACAAACACATGCCAAGTTCTTCTGTCCCGTGCCATCCGCTCAAGTTCGTGCTATGTTTTCCTCATCATTTTCACTTCTGTATCTAGCTCTCTTCTCCATGTGTTATTTTGGTCAACCTCTGCAGAGTGCGAACAATCCAGGTGCCAATCCTGGAAATTTTCCTAGAAAAGAAACGGTTAGTCGGCAACCAAAACTCATTTCGGCGTTCTCTGAGTTGCTTCATGCGCCTCCTTTCCACATGATCTTCTTCTGTCTTTGGTTTGCTAAGTTGATCTATATTCCACATTTGACTTATCCATAGTGTTTTTTTTTAAAGTTTTTTTTATTAAATTTTTTTTTACGCTATGGGGTAACCAGTCCCATGCCGAACCCTCCTTAGTCGCTATTTACAACATGCCTGGTAGGATACAGTGTTACTTTCCTTTGCTCCCCTTTCGGGCCCCTGTAATACACATGAATAAGCAACACGTACCCCATATTCAATATGAAATGCCATAAATTATTAAGTTTGCCATGCATATGCTCATAAAAAATAAATAAACATATTTATTAATGTTTCATCACGAAAATGTTATTCATTACATAACAATGTGTTATTTTAGTATAATTACTTTGTTAACGTTTATCAGAACACGGCCAATACATTTAAAGATACTGTTGACTCTGTTTCTTGTCTAGCATCAGTTTTATTCTTCTTTCAATAATGAGCCTTTGCCTTCCTTAATAGTCCCAGTAGGACAACAATTGTGCTTCTTCCTTTGTTCGCCTTACCTCTGCCTCCTCGCCGTTTTTTCTCCAATCCACAATTTATTTTTCACTTATACTAGTGTAATGGCTTCGGCGTTGTACTGGCGACCAGGTGTTCATGGTTCAAACCCGGGCGTCAGCGTTTGAAGAAATGTTTACGGCCGGAAATTTGACTGAATAGCCTGAACGGCTCCTGTGATAAACCCTCTGTGGATGGGAAGGAGCGAAGCTCCTGACCGGGTTGGAAGGAAAGTCCTCAGGTTTCCCAGCCTCGCAATGACATGTCATTGGGCCGAAGGGCTGAAAGCCCAAGTGCCGCTGGTTAAGAAAAAAAAAATACTACTTTTTTGGGATTCTTCATTTGGATAATACAGTTATTTACCAAATGTTCCCCGTACCCTCTTGACAAGCTTCTCGCAAATCCCTCCCCCACCCACACCACCACCACCACCACCACGGGAATAGGCTACGCAAAGTTGAGAACTCCTCCTTCAGAATATGGACATAGATTTACACATATGGGGATAGAAATGTGAAAGTCAAATGAGAAAAATTCAAGAGCACAGCCATCAAAATGAGCATAACAAGCCAGGAGTGAGTTAAAACGCAGAGAGGCATAAAAAGAGAGTGATAAATAGCTCCAACTTTGTCAAGATCAAATGAAAGAGACAAAAGCATGATGAGACATAACACACAGAAAAAAGAAATAAGCTCAAAACGGACAGTAGATATGACTCAAAAATATTGGTTGTGTAAAAACAATGCCAGATAATATGGAGAAGAACCTACGAAACAGAGATACAAACTGGTGGCGTAGTAAAAGTGGGCAGTCTGTCCCGGGTGATAGCCAGGAAAGGGGTACGTATGTTTATAATCTGCTTATAAACATAACGTATTTTTCTGTTTTTGTTTTTTTTCTGGGAACTTGCCAAGGGTTCCAGATACTATAAGTACCCTCTTGCTCCAAACCACACCAAAAAAAAAAAAAAAAACGATGCAAGAGGTTTGATATTTTGGTACCTAAAATTGGATCAAATTGGGGATTTCTGTCTTACTGTTTGGCGTGTCCTGAGGCACCAGGAGGTCTCTTGATACTGGTTTCGACAATGATAACGGACAGGCTTATCCACGTAAGTTGATACACCACGTGGCGTCGGCATTCCAATGGATTGTTTAGATTGTATCAACGGCTTGACTTCCGTTGCAGGTTGTGTGTGTTAAAACTGTTTGTCCTAGACTGAAATGCCAATCATTGTTATAAATAGAACATTAGGGAATTCAAGAAAGACTGGTGCAGTAGACGTAGTAGTATTTGTAGCTGTTTTACTACCAGTAGTTGTAGCTGGTGTTATAACAGTAATGGTAACGATATTAGTAATGAGGTAGTCCAATAGCAGATACAACAGGGCCGACACCCCTGCCTATGTAAAAAAAATCCTAACCGTTACGGATACAGCAATAAATGATTAAACTTTGATGCGGGAAGGACATCCGGAGTCTGAGACTCGTATGACTGTCAGTGGTGAAAGCCGAAAGGAAGCCATTGGCATGAAAACGGATACTCCGATCGCAAAACACGAACCAGAGCTGGGGCACTTTACGAAGGATGGCCCGCCGACCGAACAAAGTGGAAGCAGTTTGTTGCTGCCCTACAAGACGCTACCAGATGGCCACTGACTGCTTTGACAGTCGGCGGCTAAGGATCAAAGAAGAAAAAGAAGGTAGCAGATACTGCCGTCGGGAATTGGAGTGCTAGCAATTTCCCTATTCCAGTTTTATGAGGCTAGGGTGACTAGTTTCTTTTCTCGCTGCCTTTGCTTTCCCTAAGTCATAAGCAGAGTCTATTTATAACCTGGTAGACTGGAGCGTGAAACTACCAGGTTTTGAACCTGTAACCCTGAAACTTTGCTGTGAGAGGCAAGCGACTTAACCATTCTGCCAATCGGACGTTCAATAGCAATAATAGTAAAAAAGTAACAAGCGGTTAGAGCTCTTGCCTGTTGCGGCACAGTTACGGGGCTCCAGGATGGAAACATGGTAGCGTCACGCTTTAGTCTACCCAGCTGTAAATGGATACCTGACTCTGCTCTTAGGGAAGGAAAAGGCGATGAGGAAAGGAACTTGTCACCCCACCTCATAACGCTGGACGTGGTATGGTGAAGTCTCTAACACTTCCCTCACCTACGGCAGTTTCTACTTTTGGCTTACATTTACCTGTTAATAACAAGAGTAGCAACAGAATAAGAAAAAATTGATTTTTTTTTAAACAGTCACCTTTCATCTGCCTTGTGTTACACCACTTTGGTAATGTTCTCTTCATTACAACGATTCGCGTTAATTAACAAACATTAACACGCAGTCAGTCCTAAAGAAAACAATAACCTGGTATATTCTAGACATTTCACCGAGCCGTGCTATGGCTGCATTGATCTGCAACTACCTTTGCTTGGAGCTAGCTACATGCAACAGCCTAAGACAGGCATTACCCCATCGTTAACAAGAAAACGCTAACTGAACACTTGGAAGATCCTGTAAACATTTGGATTGTGGAGTGCATTGATTACTTCTCCTTTGAAGTCGTGGCTGCTGCCTATTACTGTGTACTATCTTCTTTTGTTTCTTGCTTTGTGTTTTAATCTTCCATTCTTCTGCTTTTCTTTAATTTCGTGTTTCTTTGTGTTGTGTCTGATCTTACAATGCTTTTCTTTGTATTTGCATCATCTATCTCATACCCGCCGTCCTCACATCTTGTTTGTTTGTTAAACTTATCTTTTTCGATCTTTCTATTACCGTGTAATATCTTCTTGTGTCTTTATCTTCCTTTTCCGGTTTATTACAGTTGAGCTTCGTTTTCCTAGAGCGCCCGACTGACAGAGTGGTTAGAGCGCTGGTCTCTCGCGGAAAAAGGTGCCAGGTTCGATTCACGGTATCGTCACGCTCGAGTCTAGCCAGCTGTAAGTGGGTACCTGACTTTGCTCTTGAGTTGGAGAAGGGAAAGGCAGCGAGGAAGGGAGTTGGTCACCCCCACCCCTCGATGCTGGATGTGGTTTAGTGAAGTCTCTAACACTTCATTCCCCAACGGCAGTATCAGCTATGGGACTGCCTTTTTTTGGTCTTTTCCTAGGGTGTAACCTTCTAATTCTTCTCTTTGTTCTTCACGGTTTATCTTCAACTCTGTGTCCTTACATCTTGTTTGCTACTAAACATTACGTTCTCGGCCATCACGATGTCCGACGTCTTTATGACGTATTAATAGTAACCATGGTGATGAGTGCTGAATTTTCAGAAAGTAAATGGGTCGTTTTTCTGTGTAGTTCCAGAAGTCTCTGAGGAGACAAAGAAAGAACAAGTCTCCTGCCCCGTCAGGTATATGTCCTAAAGGAGTCTAATATGGGATTGGCAACTTCATTCATGGAAAACCAGTTGTACAGAACCCACCGCCGCAAGAGCGTAAGAATGTTTTGATACAGATAAGGAGGGGTTTCCCCTTCTTTTTTTATTTTAAAGTTTGTACAATACCAAACCTACCCTCTGTCCTTTATTAATCTCATTCTTCTATCATTTACTAGACACAGTATTAAGGTCTTTGTCTTGTGTAATCTGGCCTATACTGTTAAATAGGAGAACTGCAGAAGTGATTGCGTCTATAATTAGTCGGGGTCGTCCCTAGGTACATATCCGTGTTACGAGGAGACTTCGTGCTAATGACCTTAGTTCACAAAGCACTATTTTTGTGGTGCCTATTTGGCAGAGAGGATAATAACGATTCGCTCCTGTAGCTAGGCGGTGGTGTCGTTCGGAAGGTTCCCGGTAAGCCTATCACTTCTGTTTTTTTGGGGTTTTTTTTTTTTTTTTTTTTGTCGTCTAGTTTTCTTCTTTATTTCTCACGAGTGCAAACACTACCAAAAGTAAAAAAAAATTAGCTGAGTAACGTACCTTGATAATAGAGCAGACGACAATTTCTAATTTGCAAAAAAAAATGGATACAAAGTCAGTGTATGTTAATTTCACAGCTTTGGAATGAAGGAAATCAAACATGTTTGCTCAGCTAAATGAAATCGAGCGAAAAGAAGGTAGTGGGAAGCTGAAATCCAATTAAATATGCATGTTCTGCCCCAAAGGCCTTTTTGCTACCACTACGACCTCACACTTAATTTTTTTTTTTTCTTAATGAAGTGGCTACGTAAAGTGTCTAGGGTAAAATGTGTAAAGTTAAAATACACCCACAGACATTTAAGAAGACTAATAAGATTAACAAGTGTTAAAATACTGAAATCCACTGAACTAATCACGTGTATAAAGTTTTTGATACAATTATATTACATGCTTGGTTCTGGATCAAAAATGGATGACAAACTTGTTTTAAAAGAAAGTATTGAAAATTTAAAAAAAATGCTTTGGAATGTTAATAATAAATGCAAGAGCGTACCTATTTAAGTACTAGACGCGTTAGTTTTATTAAAAAAAGTTCGAGTAGTCATCTCTTTGGGAGGATATTTACTGTTTGTGCTGTTGGGGTGGCCTCATCACACCTGTCTATAGTTGTCTAGTAAATGTCCAGAAAAGCTGGTAATTTTTACGGGGATATTAGCACTACCAAAGTTGGTATGTCCAGCAGACCAGAGGCCTCACTCAATTTTGTAGCTCACAATGCTGAAAACTTCGGTCCCACCTCTCGTGCTGGCGGGCAATAATGGTGGTCTCTGTCACAATGAACTGCAGTGATACACTCACAGTACAGGCCCGCGAATAGACTCTGCTTGTTGTCGATAGAAACTCACAGCTCTGCAATCAAAGTATGGGCCATGTGTCAAAATCTATTCTCTACCCACGTCTGGACACAACACTGACACAACAACCACATCATACAGACAGGTCAGATCTCTCTGACCAAACAGCACAGTTACCATGGTGGGCCTACATCAGACAGATCCTCCCAGACCATAGATTCTGAAAAATATTTATTAGTTGTCGGCCCGAATAAAAGAAATAGGTAACCTGTTTCAACGCTTGACTATCTTGCATAATTTTGTCAGATGAATGTCTTGTTGGCCTTACCCTGACTTGGGCGGGGGGTCTAGAGCAACTCCCTACCCGTTTGCAAGGCCAGATTTTGATATGGCAGTATCAAATCACTCGAACATGAAACAATATTCAAAATATACAAAGAAACAATTTCAATCCCACCAGATTATGAATACATAACACAGAATTGCTAGCAAAACTCAGCTGAGCCGCTGGCTATAGTACGGCGTCCCTAAATTTATTCACTGTCTCCCACATGGGAAAACACCACACCCCAAAATCTGTGTCTAACACTGAACAATTTTTGAAGAATGACCCCAAATGCGCTCTGAGCGCTAATGATATGATTGTCTGTGGCCAATCACTGCCTAGTTGTACTTTAAATTTCAAATTTCTACACTAAAGTCATTTCAGTCATGCTTCAGTCAAGCATGGATGGCCATCTGTTAGCCTGTCCGTCTCCACTTGTGTTTCAAAAAAAATGTGCCCGATTTTTGAAGCAACCTCTCTCTCCCCTTAAAATTTTGTCGTAAAAAGTTATATCCAGACACAGCTACCGCTCAAAAACCCTCTCCTCCATAATAAGTAACTTTGAACACCTGCGTCCCCAAGGTCGTGTTCTGTGTGCAAACAACGACACTTTTTATTCAAGGCAGTCTGTCGATGATGTAAACCACACTGTCTTTTGTCATTATCTTCAATATTATCTATCCGTCTGTAAAACCAAGATCATATTATTTCATTGCTCAGAATAGGCCATCCGGCCAGCTAACCCCTATATTCCTAACATTAATATTAAGAAAAATTACTTTTTAAATTTTTGTAATATTCCTAACATCTGCGTTTTAGCCGCTGAATTCAAATCAAGGCTTGGTATCGCAAAACGTCCAATTCCGTACCTCGTGTCAATTTGGGGAACGTGAATTTTTACTTTCCTCCATCCCCCCCCATTGCGTCTCCTTAGCCTTTCCAGTCATATTTTTTTTCTTTTGATCCGCCGTTCCCCTCCTGTCTAGCAAGTCAATTTTATGGAGGGTGATGACCCGCGGTCTAGGCGATCATGTACATCAGCAGCCTACGCATTATGTCTTTATCCTTAAATGTTATCTTTTGAGTATTTTACCGTTGTATCTCTGTCAATTTCACTACACATCTCCCCACTTGAAAACATGCCTATGGCAAGTTCCAAAACCAGCGATACACATAGGTAAAATTACTCCTCACGTCTGCCACTACTCTAATTTTGATCACAGGGGTGCCGACTGAGGAAATCTGCACCGACATTCAATTTGCCTGGGATATATTGGATACTGAACTGATAAGGTTGAAGCAATAAAGACCACCTCAGCAATCTTGCGTTTTCATGCTTAGCCTGAGACAAGAACACGAGAGGCTGATGATCCGTCTCCACCACAAATGTCCTACCATATAGATAGATTTGAAACTTCTTTATTGCCCAGATTAATGCTAAACATTCTTTTTCGCTTGTGGAGTATCCTTGTTCCGCCTTATTCAATTTACGGCTTGCATAAGCGACTGGTTTCAGTTCCCCATCAGGTGAAGATGATCTTTGCAACAAAGCCCCTCCGAGTCCCACATTACTTGCATCGGTTCTTAAGACAAAGTCCTGTGTCAAATCAGGCAGTTTGAGAATAGGCTTGCTAGTGATTTTTTTCCTTTAACTCTTGGAACGCTAGTTCACATTGTGCAGTCCAAATAATTTTATCTGGAAGTCCCTTGCGAGTCAGATCAGTCAGAGGAGCACAAATAGCGTTAAAATTCTTGATGTATTTCTGATAAAATCCGCATAACGACACAAATGATCGCACGTCTTTTTTTGTTTGCGGCCTAGGTGCTCTCTGCAGTTTTTCCAAGTTCTTAGGATCAGGGGTCATATTACCCTGATATACAGTGTGTCCCAAGAATTCCAACTCTTTGCATCCAATACAACATTTTGTTGGCCTAGCAGTTAAGTTCGCCTCCCGAAGTCTATCAAACAACATCTCCAGAGCTTCAATGTGTTCTTCAAAGGTCTCGGTGGCGACGAGAATATCATCCATGAAATTTGTGATACATGGGTTATTCAGGGGGTCCAACAATTTTCGCATCATCCTTGAAAACACACTCGGAGCATTTTTCAGTCCGAATGGTAGCATATTGAATTCATAATGTCCATCCGAAGTGCTAAAAGCCAAATAAGGTCTCACTTCAGGCTTCACTGGGATCTGGTAATAGCCTTTACTAAGATCCACCTTTGAAAAGTATTTTGCCTTGTTCAGTCTGGCAAATAGCTGTTTTGTGTCTGGTAATGGATCCACTTGTCCTTCTGTGACAGCATTCAGTTTCCTGTAATCTATGCACAGTCTGTGTTCCCCAGACGGTTTCCTCAACAAAACGACACTAGAACTAAAAGATGATTCACTGTGCGAAATAATCCCCTCCTTCAATAAATAATCTATTTCTTCCTTTAATGCCTTCTCCTTCGCGAACGGAATAGAATAGGCTCTCATACAGATTGGGTTTGAGTCTACCAGTTTCATGTCATACTGTAGCAAATTTGTATGGCCTGGTTTATCTGTTAATACATCTGTATGTTCCTCCAGAACCTTTTGAACTCTCTCCCCTGGTTTTTAGTCAGGTGCTTACTGACTTTTACCTGTGCTGCTGTTTCACAAGGATGTAATGGGTATTCATGTGAGGTGAGTGGTTCCTTTTGCATCTGGGTTGCAATAGCTAAGGTCAATAAGGGGGTGCTTTCCTGGAGTGGTCTGTCCAGATACTTCTTTAACAGGTTTACATGATAAACTTTTTCCTTCCCCTTTTTGTCAATTTTATAGTTTGTTCTAGACACCTTCTCTAGAACCGTATATGGACCTTGCCAACCAATTTGTAATTTATTCTGGCTTCCGGGTAGTAAAAGCAGCACCTTCTCTCCGACTGCCAGTTCCCTGTCCTTTGCCTTCCTATTAAAGTATGCTGCATGTTTCTTCCTGGCTTGTTTCAAATTATCATTTGCCAGTTTCCATCCAGCTTTCAAACGAGTGGTCAGTTCGTTCACGTATTGATACGATGAGGTAACAGTCTCTTCCGCCTTCTCATCTGTCCAGGTCCTTAATAGAGCTTCTAAAGGCCCTTTTATTGGCCTCCCAAATAGCAGAGTTGCGGGAGCCATCCCGGTTGAACTATGTGGTACCTCCCGGTACGCAAACAATGCGGCGGGCAGGAATTGATCCCACAGATCCGGTTTTTCGTGTGCCAGCTTTCTCAGGATAGAAATGAGAGTCCCATTGAACCTCTCTACTTGGCCGTTCCCTTGTGGATGGTACGGACTACAATGAAAGTGCCTGGCTTGAAATAGCTTAAAAACTTCTTCCGTTAGTTTCCCCTTGAACTGAGAACCATTATCCGTCAAGATTTGATGCGGGAATCCTAATCGGGTAAATATTGTAAGTAGTGCCTCTGCTACATGTTTTGAATCAATTGATGGCAGGGCTACCGCCTCTCCCCACATAGAACAAGTGTCCACCAGAGTAAGGATGTAACTGTTCCTCCTCTTGGTCCGAGTGAGAGGTCCTACAATATCCACTGCAACCCTCTCAAAAGGTGTTCCCACTATGGGCATTTCCCCTAGAGTTGCAGGAGCAGTCCAGTGCTTTGGAGCTACCCTTTGACATTCTGGGCAGGATTTGACATATCTTTTTATATCCTCCGTTATCCCTGGCCAGAAGTAATGACAAGCTATACGCTGTCCGGTGGCGCTGATCCCCATGTGACCACTGAAGGGAATCGCATGTCCGAGTTCCATCACTTTATCTCTATATGAAATGGGAAGAACCAGCTGGTTGTGACCATTTGTTCCAGTTTCGGCCTTCCTGTATAAGAGTTTGTTCTTCATGAAATATTCCCCCTTGCTCGGAGGTGTGTGGCATTTGGGTAATTTTTTAAAACATGGCTGGAGTGTCCTATCCTCAGCCTGCGCCTTCCTCATCTCCTCTGGATGAGCATTTATAGGTTCACCTTCTTCCTCCTTCTTCTGTGACCTGGTCTGCACTGTCGCCATGATCACAGGTTTCTCGGGATTCCCCAAGAAGACGTATCTACACCCCAATATCAGAGGGTAGATTGGTTCATCTATCACTGCTGCTCTGATTTCTCCTTCCACATAGCGAGTTTTCACCGTTATCCTTGCGATGGGAAGTGTCATGAGTGGTATGTCCTTAGTCGCCCCTTGTATTTCCACTGTTTCTGTGGTATACTGACTTGGGTCCACTAGGCTAGACTTCACAACTGAATCATAATCCAAACCTGTATCATAAAGGCACCTTATGGTGACCCCATTACAAATAACATCCTCACAAACTGGGGGGTGATAAGGTTCCTGTTGTCCCTTAGGATTAACCTTTACTCTTTGCGTCCCCGACTTCATTGCAGCAATGTTTGAAGGTTTCCTTCTACAAAATTCGGTGTTATGGTTATCCTTCTTGCACCATTTGCACCATCTTTTTCCTTGGTTCAACGGTTTTCTTTCATTGAACTTTTGGTCATTGAACTGTGAGTTTCTGTCGCGATAGTCATTTCTTTGCCGCTCAAAGTTTGTCCTACCCTTATTTCCCTGCTCTCTATTATCAAATTTATTAAATTGCTGTGGAGCTTTAAAATTGTCTATGTGCTTCTTCTTAGCACCACTTACCTCTGCCTGAGCTGCCTGATACCTCTCAGCAACATTTAAAATTTCCCCCAACTTCTCTGCACCCTGTTCCATGAGAAATTTTCTCATGTCTGGAGCCATGGACTCTCTCAATTGCTCAATCATGATCATTTCTTTAAGATCTTGGGTCTTCCCCAGAGCCGTCCATTTCTCCAAATAGGTTTCTATTCTGGCAGAAAATTGGTGGTATGTCTCCCCAGACAACAGTTTGGCATTTCTGAATTTCTTACGATAAAATTCACCATTCTTTTCGTACCTTAATAACAAAGCCTGCTTTAACATGTCATAATTGTCTTGGTCTTCCCTGTTCATTTTGGCAAATACTTCGTAAGAAGTACCCCTCAATCCCTGTGATAGCTTTAAGCTCCACCTCTCTCTCTCTAACCCATATGTAGTAGCTAATAACTCAAAACGTCCTAGGTACCCCTCTATGTCATCGTCTTTTTCAACAAAATGGTCTAAATGAAACCCCATAGCTGAGTTTGAGGCTCCCATACTGGGCGTAGCATCTGAGGCAAAAGGGCTGGCACCATTTTCAGGAGCCGGGCCTTGTAATTCCAGCTCCCTTAGTCGTAATTCATGCTCCCTCTGCAACCTTCTATCTTCTGCTTCCCTTTCGGCCTTTTTATCTTCTGCCTCCCTTTCGGCCTTTTTATCTTCTGCCTCCCTTTCGGCCTTTTTATCTTCTGCCTCCCTTTCGGCCTTTTTATCTTCTGCCTCCCTTTGCTGTCGTTTTTCTTCTGCCTCAATCTGCAGCCTCTTAATTTCTCTATCAGCCTCAATTTGTAAGCTCTTTTCTTCAGCTAACCTGTCAGCCTCTAATTTTCTTTCAGCCTCTTTTTCTAATCTCCTTTCTTCCCGTTCAATATATTTATCACATTCAGTCGTTACGTATTGAATTAAAATTTGACCATCCATCCCCATCTCCTTCGCAGTGAGCACAGCAGCTGATCTAAACTTTGCTAGCTCTGCCATACTTTTTGGACAATATATAATAATATACAAGATAAATCTCTAACCAGTAAATACACTAAGTACTTCTAATTACTATATGACTATAGTCTAACTAATTCTAACTAACCAGTTAACTAATTAATTATTACTGGCTGTGAAGATTCACCAACTTTTATCTGCAGGGACACTTTTAATTTTAAAGGAAATTTTACAATTTATTTCCCTACTTTTATTTCTCCCACCAGGAGATCCTAATTTTACTGTTGGGCTAATTATCCCTGGACAAGACCCCAATTTATGTAGTGGTGTTGATGGTATTGTATGATGGTGTTATTACTACATGTAACTTGTATGAGGCCAGCTGTGAAGGCTCCTGAGATAAAATGTAGTTGAGAATTATCAGAAGGCCTTTCTTGCTACCACTACGACCTCACACTTAATTTTTTTTTTTTCTTAATGAATGTGGCTACGTAAAGTGTCTAGGGTAATGATGTGTAATGTGGTGTGTTAGTTATAAATACACCCACAGACATTTAAGAAGACTAATAAGATTAACAAGTGTTAAAATACACTGAACTAACTCACGTGTATAAAGTTTTTGATATAATTATATTACATTTATTGGTTCTGGATCAAGTTTTATGTGACCAGAACTTGTTTTAAAAGAAGGATTGAAAATTTATGAAAAAAAAATGCATGGAATGTTACATAATAAATGCAAGAGCGTACCTATTTAAGTACTAGACTAGTTAGTTTTATTAAAAAAAAGTTCGAGTAGTCATCTCTTTGGGAGGATATTTACTGTTTGTGCTGTTGGGGTGGCCTCATCACACCTGTCTATATTGACTACACAATGTCCAGAAAATGGTGGGAATTTTTACGGGGATATTAGTCACTACCAATAGTTGGTGAATGTCCAGCAGACCAGAGGCTCACTCATCTTTTTGTAGCTCTGGTGCTGAAAACTTGCGGTCCCACCTCTCCGTGCTGGCGGGCAATAATGGTGGTCTCTGTCACAAGAACTGCACAGATACACTCGAGTACAGTCACCCACCGAATAGACTCTGCTTTGTTGTCGATAGAAACTCACAGCTCTGCAATCAAAGTATGGGCCATGTGTCAAAATCTATTCTCTACCCACGTCTGGACACAACACTGACACAACAACCACATCATACAGACAGGTCAGATCTCTCTGACCAAACAGCACAGTTACCATGGTGGGCCTACATCAGACAGATCCTCCCAGACCATAGATTCTGAAAAATATTTATTAGTTGTCGGCCCTAAAAGAAGATAGGTAACCTGTTTCAACGCTTGATCTATCTTGCATAATCCTTGCTGTAGTTTATGTACCTTGTTGGTCCCTAGACCCTGACTTGGGCGGGGGGTCTAGAGCAAACCCCTACTTGTTTGTAAGGCTAGATTTTGATATGGCAGTATCAAATCACTCGAACATGAAACAATATTCAAAATATATAAAGAAATAATTTCAATCTTACCAGATTATGAATACATAACACAGAATTGCTAGCAAAACTCAGCTGAGCTGCTGGCTATAGTATGGCGTCCCTAAATTTATTCACTGTCTTTCATATGGGAAAACACCACACTTTAAAATCTGTGTCTAACACTGAACAATTATTGAAGAATGACCCCACTTTGCGCTCTGAGCGCTAATGATATGATTGTCTGTGGCCAATCACTGCCTAGTTGTACTTTAAATTTCAAATTTCTACACTAAAGTCATTTCAGTCATGCTTCAGTCAAGTATGGATGGTTATCTGTTAGTCTGTCCGTCTCTACTTGTGTTTCAAAAAAAAAATGTGCTTGATTTTTGAAGCAACCTTTCTCTCCCCTTAAAATTTTGTCGTAAAAAGTTATATTTAGACACAGCTACCGCTCAAAAACCCTCTCCTCCATAATAAGTAACTTTGAACACCTGCGTCCCCAAGGTCGTGTTTTGTGTGCAAATAACGACACTTTTTATTCAAGGCAGTCTGTCGATGATGTAAACTACACTGTCTTTTGTCATTATCTTCAATATTATCTATCCGTTTGTAAAATTAAGATCATATTATTTCATTGCTCAGAATAGGCCATCCGGCCAGCTAATTTTTATATTCCTAACATTAATATTAAGAAAAATTACTTTTTAAATTTTTGTAATATTCCTAACATCTGCGTTTTAGCCGCTGAATTCAAATCAAGGCTTGGTATCGCAAAACGTCCAATTCCGTACCTCGTGTCAATTTGGGGGACGTGAATTTTTACTTTCCTCCATCCCCCCCCATTGCGTCTCCTTAGCCTTTCCAGTCATATTTTTTTTCTTTTGATCCGCCGTTCCCCTCCTGTCTAGCAAGTCAATTTTATGGAGGGTGATGACCCGCGGTCTAGGCGATCATGTACATCAGCAGCCCACGCATTATGTTTTTATCCTTAAATGTTATCTTTTGAGTATTTTACCGTTGTATCTCTGTCAATTTCACTACACCAATGAAGAGTGTAGAACACATACGGCAGCGCATGATCGAGTTGGGAAGCCCAGAGGTATCTAATGCTACTGTCAACCGGGAGCTACACAGGATGAATTACACAAAAAAGCGGGTAATTTCGTCATCATTGCTCACAGAGACTCACAAACAGATGCGATTGAACTGGTGCCACGAATACCAAAATCTGTCATGGGACAATGTGATTTTTTCAGATGAATGTTCTGTTTGGCCTTATCTTGCTCAAATAAATATTTGGACGAAAGACTCTGTAACGCCTGTGTACCAGCGACCGAAACATACCCAGAAATTCCATCTTTGGGGAGGGGTGTCAACAAGAGGTGCCACACCAGAATGGTAAAACGGGAACAGTGCTCTCACAAAAGAAAGTACATGACATTCTAGAATCACCTTTGTTTTATGCAGGTCATGTACCCGGTGGGTGCACATTAAATTCAACATGACAATGACCCAAAGCATACAGCTCATACCACCAAAGCATCGCTGCAAGAGAAGAATGTGATAGTGCTGAAGTGGCCCAGCAACAGTCCCGACCTAAACACAATTGAAAACGTTTGGGCACTACTCAAGAATCATGGAAAAAAGAGTGGACTCAGAGACGTTGAACAATTGAAGAAGGAAACTGAAAAATACTGGGACAGTCTGACTCACAATTACCTACAAACAATTGTGGGAAGTATGCCTCGCCGCATCCAGGCTTACCTTGCTGGAGAAGGCAACTTAATATTGTACTGAAACCACTGTTAATAGATAGGGGAGATACCAATCTTCCTCTGGACATACAGTTTTTATTATTATTTGCTTCTATGAGTGTGCTGCGTTGCGAAAATATGACTGCCATTTTTTTTGCAAAGTACTGTATGTATTATTTATTTATTTACTGTTTTGGTACAGGCTTCCCGCAAGGAGGCCACCTACCTGTATTGGTGGAAGCTCCGTACTTCCGTGCTCCGACAAAGAAAGATTATGAGGATATAAGACGTTTTGACATGGATATTACTTCTAGCATTTATGTGAGTTCATCTGCGCGCCAGAAATTTCCTACCAGCTGATGCTACACACTCTATACACGTCAACAGTCACACACATATACACACGTATTCGGTTTTCCTGCCCGGAGGTTTAAGGATCTGTACGTGTGATGTTAATAACGCTTATAAACGTTACGTTGACTCTTAACGATCTGTACGTGTGTCGTTAATAACGCATATAAAAGTTACGTTGACTCTTAACGATTTGTGCGTGTGTTGTTTATAACACATATAAAAGTTACGTTGATGTTTAACGATTGGTACGCGTGTAGTTAATAACACATATAAAAGTTGCGTTCATGTTTAACGATTTATACGTGGGTCGTTAATAACACATATAAAAGTTACGTTGACTCTTAACAATATGTATGTATGTTGTTAATAACGCATATAAAAGTTACGTTGATGTATAACGATTTGTTTGTGTAACGTTAACAACGCATAATAAAGTTTAATTGAGCTCGTGTGTCGTTAATGGCGCATACAAAATGTACGTTGATTCGTACGTATGCCCTGAAAAGCACATATAACAGTTACGTTGAGCCGTACGATTTGCGATTTGTATGTTTGTTGGTTATAGCGCATACAAAAGTTACAAAAGAGCTGAGCCTTAACGATGTGTGTGTGTATCGTTAATTTAACGTCACGTGTGCCGTGAATAGCTCATGTAAAAGTTACGTCGAGCCGTAACGATTTGTACGTGTGTCGGTATAGCATATATATCGGTAATAGCTCGTAAAAAAGTTACAATAGGGTTATTCTTTTTTCGATGAGAAATAATTTTAAACCAATGTCTTCGAAGGAATATTGCATTCATTAAAAATGAAGATGAAGAGATACACAAGTTTCCTTTACAATACAATTCCCTGAGAATGTTTACATTACTTGTTCTATTCCATAGTCGTTACACTTTTCACGTGCGTGCGTGAGCATTGTCATCAATCTAACTCGGGCATGGCTATGTCTGTGTCATGTCTAATGGGCCTACGGGGGAAAACGAACATCATTTACTGTTTCACACAATGAAAATGGATGCAGTATTCCACGTAAGCTGATGCCTGAACCCCGCGATGGCATTCCGTGTAGATTCCCTACTTAACGTAACAGTTATTTTCGTTTTTTTTTTTTTAGCTTGGAGTTTTAAGTCAGCAGAAAATTGAAACGTCACTTCCTATTTTTAAATTTGTATATCCTGACTTGAATCCATTGGATATACGTGAAATAACAGTCAAATCAATGAGCATTAACTGCCAAGGGACAAAGATGTTTTATTTTTATTGTTTGATTGTTATTCCCAGGAACAAAATACAACACATTAACATTTAAAACAGCCAATAAATTGTCTTTAACAGAGACGGCGAAAATGGCTACCTGTTATGAAACCATGTATTGAACAGATCGCTGTCTTTAAGAGACAGAAAAAATGGCTGCCTGTTATGAAACCGTGTATTGAACAGATCGCTGTCTTTAAGAGACAGCAAAAATGGCTGCCTGTTATGAAACCATGTTTTGAACACAATCAATTCTCTTTAATTTGACGTTTGTTTCATGTAAATTAGTTGAATGTGTCAAGTAAAAACAACCTAAAAATAGGAAATGACTTCTCATCTGCCCTGTAGTTTTCGTTACTGAACATCTTACATACATAGTCGTTCCCCTTCTACCGTGAGGTGTAGAGGTTTGGAAGAGAGAGCGCCAGGCTATCCTATCGGCTGTCTTCCTCCTGGCCTGGTTCCATTCTAGTCCTCGGTCCTTCAAAGATTGTCTAATGTTGTCCTCCCAGCGGACTCTGGGTCGTCCTGGGGGTCTGGATCCCTGCCCTTTGCAGCACATGCGTCGTGGTAGAGCATTTTGACATGGCCAAACCATCTTAGTTGGGACTGTTCTATTTGGGTCTGCAGGGGGTGGGATTTTAGGCCTTGACGTATCGTCTGGTTGCGGACCATGTCTCTTCTTGTTACTTCAACCACCTTCCTCAGATACCTCATGTCTGAGGTTTGGATCTGGCTTTTGTGGGTTGTAGCCATTGCCCATGACTCGCATCCATATGTCAAGACTGGGACATAGGTGGAGCGGTATACAGCCATCTTTCGTTTTCATTTACCAAATCTCATTTCTGAGGAATCGATTTATGGCCTGAAAAAGTCTCCCAGCTGCAGCTTTTCGAGTGGCCAACTCTTCTTTGATGCCTCCCTTTCGGTCTATAATAGCTCCGAGGTATTTAAAGTGGTCGACCTGCTCCAGGATGTTGAAGTCCAGCTGATGATGTCTTCCCAAATCGTGATATACCATGTATTTTGTTTTAGAAACTGCTTATGACATCCCTCTCTTAAAATACCTGCAGTTTGGATTGGAGATGTGCCTCTGATTTAGCAATCAGGGCAACATCATCAGCAAATGCCAGCTCTGAAATACATACCTGTCTCATCTTCCAGTACCCCACTGAATACTTTCTTGTTCTCTCCTTACATGCCTTGATGACATCGTCCATGAGGAGTATGAAAAGATAAGGTGACAGGATATCACCTTGTCTTACACCAGTCCTGAACTCTTCTAACTTATCGTTTGCTGTCCTGAACATCAGTAGTTTCGTTCTCAGAGCCAGAAATAACTGGACGCCGTTTTCCCCTTTTCTTTTTCTCCTTCTTCCTCTTCTTCTATTTATTCTTATGGAACATAGAACCCCCATACAAAAGGATTTTAATCGATTAATCGAACATAATAAGATTAATCAGTATCACCACTAATGAAGATCACACCATCCAACTTAAGTGCGGTAACTAAGAATCTGGGTTGCCCTATCCTCAAGTAGTTTACCATCACTGGCGATAAGCCAGCACCAGCTTGAAGGAATCCTCATCAAGTTTAATCACCTCCCCCGGTTACACCATCTCTGGCGATAAGCCAGCACCAACTTGAAGGAATCCTCATCAAGTGTGATCACCTTCCCGGTTACATAGAACTTATTTGGTACCGTGATCCCTGGTTACACAGGGTTACTGTCTGTGAGGGAGGGTGACTTCTCAAGCAAAACACAAAATTTGACATTTGTACGTTGTTCAATCAAGGACATTTTCATTAAAAGCACATATGGCCGACACCAGTACCATTTTCGGAAAAATCTCTATGGAGATGTAAATAGCATCAAGCTGATCACTGCTTTCTTTGAAAATATTCAAGTAGATCATCTGAGAGTGTACGTAGAAGAAGAAGAATCTATTTATAGTCATGGTTTTCTTCTTCTTCTTCTTCACCTCTCAACTCCCAAAGGAGCAAAGGCCTTCAACAAACTTATGCATAGTATTCCTGCTCCGTGCCATCAGCTCAAGTTCTTCCCATGCCTACTTCACCCCCATCATGTCTGTCTCCAGTTCTCTTTTCCACGTCTGCTTTGGCCCTTCTTCAAATTCTCTTATCCTGGGTATTCGAGAACAGGGATTGCTATCAACAGATTGTCTGGTAATGTTATAAACAGATTGTCTGGTAACACTATCAACAGATTGTCTGGTAACACTATTAACAGATTGTCTGGTAACACTATCAACAGATTGTCTTGTAATGCTATCAACAGATTTTCTCAACGTGTGTCCTATCCATCTCCAGCGTCTTCTTCTCATCTCTTGTTCCACTGGCGCTTGTCTAGTTCTTGTCATTAGCTCCACATTAGTGATCTTGTCATACCCCTTCATTTCTTCTATTCTACGCAAGCATCCATTTATGAAAGTCTGTAGCTTTTTGGTTGCTGTTTTTATTGTTCTCCATACAATAGGGCAGCTTTGATGTGCGAGTTCAAAATTCTTATTTATGCACTGGACGTGATTTTTTGTCTTAAAATTTCTATACGTTTCCAAAATAATGAAGTCTCTTCATGGCTTTTGTATTCTTTTTCTGGTATTACTGTCCGTTCCTCCAACTTCGCCCACATTGCTGCCAAAGATATATATACGAGTCCACAATATGGACGGGTGTTTCTCCATGCGCAATCGTGATACCTAATTCTTCTTCTTCTTCCTCGTTCGTCCTGAACAGGACGTTGGTTGCGTTGTGTCACCGTTTACAGCGAAGCTGCAGTATTTGCGCCTTTCGGCCTACACATCCGACTTCCGCACGGCATTTTTTGGGACCGGGTTTGCCTTGCCTCTTCGATCCCTACTCTCTCGGCCAGACTGCAGTCTTGCAGCCTGTTTCCAGGACCACCACTTGGAGGTGGAGTAGGGTCTTGGTCAGCTCTGGTTCGCTGACCCTGACGCAAGCAGTCAAGCTATGAGTCGCTGACTTCATTCATCTCTTTTGCTGCGTCTTCGGTCCCGTGCTACCAAATACCGTATTTATTCTCATAACCTTCATGTAACCTCCTAGTAGGTTCAGACCAAATTATTGTAACTTTTCATCCAGTGATCTCATTTTGTCTGCCGTCTGGTTTCGGTCATGAAATAGAAGGGCAAAGTCATCGGTAGAATCCAGGTCTTCAGAGTTCAGGTGGTTGTTTAAGCTGTTTTTGTAATGCTTTCAATAGCCAGTAGTAAGAGAAATTGCGACAATGCGCATTCCTGCCGCGCTCCAGATATTATCTCACAAGGTTCTGTAAACTACCCTTTATGAAGAACTTTATGCTTTCTTTATTAGGTTAAAATCGAAGGCGTTTTCAATTTACGCAAACCCAGTGTAAAATGGTGCGTCCATTTCGAAGCTCCGTTCTGCTATTGTGGGTAGTTAGACCGCCTCTCTCTTCTTCTAGTAAGGACACGTACACGTTAGTGACTCCACAATCAATCAAGTACAAGTACAGATAGAAGCAATTTGGTTGTCTAATTTTTTATTTATTTTTAAATAGAATATTATGGCGAATAGAGATTTCAATCACACAACGACAACAAGTCATACAGTGCTATATTACCAAAATCTAGAGACAAATAAAATTATAAGAATAATATTAGTAATCAACTAAGCTGCAGTCAACGAACTTGTCTCTCACGCCTGAAAACACCCACTAACTTTTGGCTAGCTAGCATACTAAGTATCCTGCATAGAAAATCCTGAAAATAAAGAAACCAGCTGACTCCTTGTGGCCAACAACACAGCTTTTCCGCACCACTTAACGCGCACTATCCAGCTAGTTCTCCAGCTTTCGCCTCCCTATTACTTTATCGGAGTCCACCTCCCAACAGTCCTTCTTTGTCGGCACACTGGTGTGACATTTTGCCGGTTATTGCCGTTGTCGGCAGGTCGCCGGCTTAGATATGTTAACCCTTTCCTTTAAGTCGCTGACAATCCGTGGAATAACTATACATCAACTAAGGATGAAATTATCTTCCAGGTCTAATATAAATTCCAATGCTGTACCGATGTGCTTTAAATCTAGGATCTCAAAGGGTGGCTGTGAATGCACTCACGATTAAATGCGATGGATGGAGGCACTAAATCCACTATTTGGCGCAGGCCCGTCAATCCTGTGACGGCGCAGAATTATGGATGAAATTGTGCTGACGATGGCTACAAGGTGACAGAGCTGGCGATAATGTGTAGCTCTTTGACATTGATGCCGGTGGAGCATGGTCGCTCCACGTATTTGGTGGGGGTGGCATAAAATTCCCAGCCAGGGAAATCACCCAAATGCACACGTAGTAAGGTGTCGGGAAAATAAAACACCTTAGTAGTTGGGAACACCACTATGTAAATGGTTAGAAGATTTATCCTGCCTTTCCAGGAAGGCAAAACGGACAAATGGCAAGGGGTCCCGTGGGTCTGTCAGATGAAGGCAGCTATCGCTGAAATGGAACATGTCAAAAATCTCTTAGCCGCTATCCTCGTCAATGTTACGACAGCGATAATAAACAAAGTGGATATATGAAGTGCTACAACTTTCTCAGCCCTTCCCACCACTCAAGTGGTCATCGCTGCGTGTCTGAACTTTCCCTCCCCGTCACTAATCCAGCGCTCGAGTAGGTGCTAAGCGCGGGCCTACTGATGAAGGTTGCGAACGGACATATGCAGTTATGCCCGTCGGAGGAAGGGGGGGGGGTGTATTTAAACATTTCCCGCACAGCTGACCTCAACGTGAATGAGTCAGCTCGGCCTAAGGACCCAGGTGACTAACAACTCAAGTTGCAAGGCGCGTAGCTGGTTATACCAGCTGGCTGATCTAACAAATATGCATACATACAAAGACATATACGGCTACTTATCAGTGAACCTCTATATGAGAAGAAAAAAACTACATCCAAATAATTAGAGTTACACTTATTGTTAAGGACAAAGACCAAACTCTCTGACTCAACACAAAAGAGTCCAGTAAAATTTGTTTACTTTAAACTCTGGGCTAAAAAGGTCCCCTTTAGTGAAACAATTCAGATATATGTACATGTTCTGATGGAGGCAATTCGTCTAGATAGTCTTTTCGAGAGCCTCTAACGTTACCGTACAGTTGGCTTTAAAAAAAAATCTAAAATGGCATACACACACAGTTTCCTTCAGAAAAAAAACTATCTATAGCTTCTAAGTGTTTGTTGGGTAATGGCCGCACTTTTTAAAAAAAATGCTAGAACCCACTATAAATGAACGTGCACTGACTACGTCTAAGTCCCAAGAAAAAAATCACAACTACCAAGTTACTTAGGAATTCTTCCCGAGATGCGAAGAATTTCCCACATTATAAGTAACGGCAAACTGCACAAAGATCTCTGCCTCCTCACGACAAAAAGTTCTAGGCACTAAAAGCAGTTAGAAACAGAAGGGGACTAAATATATACAATAAATTGGCCACAGGTGTCCGAGCGTGTGTTAACACCTGCACAGAGGCCGAAGAAAACAGCGTAACAATTCCAAGAGACTTTCCTGCCAGTGCCGCAGACTACAAAAGTGTTTGCATAACAGCAAAGGGGAAGTTAACTTGTCAGATCAAAGTGACATGCTAGCAGCGACCAAAAACTAGAAAAAATATGAAAAATGGGCGTGCCCAAAATCAAGAAGAAGTGTAAGGGGGTGCAAGCTCTACCCTAGGGCCAAAGTTTCGAACCCAGCATCACACTGAGGATGTGGCCAACCCAATTTCAGCGTCTACCCGCTATGATGGTGCACATGTTTTCTTGGTGGCTAGGAGTTAGCAGTTCTTGGTTGATGATGGTGTTCGGCCAGAAAATTCGAAGAACTTTCCTTAAGCAGGTTATGTGAACAGGGGACAACTCGGACATTTCTTTTTCTGTTACTATCCTGCATTCTACACCGTACAGAAGTACAGAGATTACGCAGCTGTCATATATTTTTAATTTAGTGTTTGTACTGTACTGGGAAGATTTCCAGATGTTGTTTATGTTGGCGAAGGCAATTCTGGCTTTATTCATTCGGCTACTGATAGCTTTGTTTGTTTTACCTCCTGGTGTTACTAAGCTTCCTAAGTATGTAAATGTATTTGTATTTTCTAGCTTTTGGCCCCTTATTTTTATGGGTGTAGGATTTTTTACATCTCTCTGTAACGTCGTTTAATCTTTCAAATCGAAACTTTTTGGCTATTTTCCCTTTCTACTGATAGAAACATTATTCCTGTATAATGTGTGTCCTCCATTCTCCAGCCACTTGACCAGATATCTAGTCTACTAGTATTTTTTCTCTCTCCCATACTTAGCTCAGTTGTTTGTATACTATCTCTGTAAACGTATTTATGTCTTCATGATGGCATAAATTGAAACGAGGTTTCCGGAAAGGCCTTTTCTTCACATATATAATTGCATGGTTACTACTGTTGTCGTTTCCAGCATTAAAGTTAGTCCTTCCACTACGAGTCACGCAGTCTCATGGCCAAAGAAAACATTCAGTACTTCTTGAGCTGACATGATTTGCATCATAAAGCAGCCGTACTGTTGATTCATATTTCGGTTTCTTGATTTAGATACTTCCTGTTTTCTCAAAGACCAACGCGATACAGACATTCATAAATGGTGTTGGCGCATAATAGAAGAACTGAAATGGTGTAAGATCACTAATGTGGAGCTGATTGAAAGAACGAGACAAACACTAGCCGAACAAAAAGTGCTGAAACGACGCTGGGTTTTTATATAATTCACATTAAGAATACCAGTCGATAGCATTATAAGGTAGTCCCTTTTTGGAATCCCCTGGATAAATGAAATAGAGGGAGGCAAAGTAAAAACCCTATGCATGGTTGTAGCGACTGGAGTCGTACTATGTCAGTCATATACTGGCCCCGGCATCCATTTATGAAAATTAGTATCTTGTAGAAGATGTCCTCTGTGGGTGCATGTATTCAATGTAAGCTACTTCAATGGAACTTTCCTAGCTCTTCTTTTCTAATTATTCATTACTAGCTGTAAGTACTCGGCGTTGCCCGGTGGTTTTGTTGGTAACGGTTTATATAACTTGAGAAAATGTAAAAATCAAACTATTATATTTTAGGAAGCTCATATAAGGTAATGCATATCTAGATTTTTAGACATTTAAAATCATTCAGTGCCAAAAAAAAAACAGATTTGCAAGTCTTGACTCCAGTGCATCCGCAACAGAAAGTAGATAAACGGGGTAAATAAAGGATTAGGTCTATAGGTACACTGTTTAAAAAACTCAAACTTGCATTTGTGAAACAAAAATCAGTAGGATGGATGAGTTGAATTGTTTGAGGAAATAAGAATTGTAGTACGCCATCAGAGAGTGCGCAGGGCATAAATTGATTAATTCCAAATGGATAAATATAAATCTATAACTAACATAATCCAACTCAAACCTAACGTTAACTAACATAACAGTAAGTCCGGGCAGGGTATGTATTAGGAAGCAAGGAACCGATTAGTGACTATCATCTGTCGTGTTTGATTTTTCAGATAGGTAATAGATGTTTATAGCCCTGTCTGAGCAGAAGTGATAGTGATGACAATGTGAAAGTAAGGGGTAAGAAATAGTTTTTTTCCTCACGAGGGTGATCGTGTAAGAGAAAGGACAGTCTCTGGATATAATAATATATCTAATTCAGCCTATCTGTACGACGATATTTAAATCAGACGCACTTTCTCTCCTTGTACGAAAATACAAGTTACACTGCACTCACATGCACACAATTATGTGACAAATACGCACGAACGTGAAAACAAACTATGGATAACATATTCTTCTTCTTCTTCTTTCGTTCGCTTGAAATATATTGTCTATATCAGCAATGTTGTTTCTCCTGCATGGAGGCCGTAAGGAGGCAGCCCCTCCACCATGCAAAGGCACAACAGGCCAATCACCTGTTTGTCTTAAAACCTGATTATGCGAAACGTAAGAGAGAAAACCGGACTGATTCTAAAGGCGACGAACTGGAACGGACTACGACTTATGGAACTTGGAACACAAGAAGTATAAATGGGAAAGAAGAGGAGCTGGTGGAAGAGATGAGGAAAGTAAAACTAGAAATCCTGGCTATAACGGAAACAAAGAAAAAAGGACAAGGAGTTATGGATCTTGATGGCAACACGCTGCTCTACAGTGGTTTACCCACATCTGAAAGAGCTAAAGGGGGCGTGGGTTGCATTGTGGCCAATAATCAAAAAGATAGTATCAAGGGATGGAACTTTGTCTCGGAGCGCATTATGGTTGTAAAACTAAAAGAAGGAGAAACCATAGTCAACCTGGTCATAGTGTTTGGGCCAAATGAGGATGAGAGAGCAGAGGTCAAGGAGGAATTCTTCGAGCTGCTTCAAAGGACAGTGTATGACTGCCTAGATGAAGTTATCATGCTCGGAGATTTTAATGCCAGAGTTGGAAATGACCATGCTAGATGGGGTGGAGTTATCGGAAGATATGGAGAAGATACTCTCAATGACAATGGAAAGCGACTCCTTAGATTCTGCAGTGAGCAGAATCTGATCATTACAAACACAAAGTTCCCCCATAAGCGCATACATGCATACACTAGATGTGAACCAACCAAGAATGAGAAGTCAGTGATCGACTTTGCCATTGTTAGGAGAAGCTCATTCAAATATGTCCGGGATGCTAGAGTCTGGAGGGGGCCAGAGATTGGAAGTGATCACTACCTGCTAACAATCAAAAGAACAACTGAAAGAGTTGCTCAGCCTAGGAACTGCCCAACATCACGCAAGAAACCAAGTAAACGAGCAGGAGAAATGAGCATTAGGACCTACAAGCTGAGAGAGCCAGAAATTAAGACCCGATATCAGGGGCTAATTGCTGCAGCGGTGAGCAACACAGAAGAACGTCCTGATGACTTGGAAACCCTCTGGAATAAGTTCAAGGATATCATAAAGACAGCTGCTGCAGAAGCATGCGGTGAAGTCCGACTTGGGAACAAGAGAAAGAGGACACCTTGGTGGACAGAGGAAGTCAAAGAGAAAATAAGAGAGAAGAAAATGGCGTGGAAACAATACTTAGGAGCTAAAAACACAACAGGACAAATGGAAAAATATAGAGAATATGTGACACTCCGAACAGAAGCAAAGAACAAAGTGCTAGCAGCAAAACAAAAGTCCTGGAAAGAATTTGGAGAAAAGCTAGAAAAAGATGCACAAGAAAACCAGAAATTGTTCTATAAGACCCTAAAGAACATGAGGAAGGAAAAACAATGCCCTCTCAAATTTATAAAGGACAAGCAAGGCAAATTGCTTACTGCCCTGAAAGAAGTAATGGAAAGATGGAAAGAATATTTCTCAGAACTCCTTGATGGTGAGCATGGTGAAGCATCAGAAATGACAACCACTAGCACAGAAAAGAAAACCAATGATGGTGAAGATGACATAAAGATGGAAGAACTGAAGGCAGCACTGGAGAAAATCAAGATGGACAAAGCAGCAGGGCATGATGGTATAACACCAGAAATGGTTAAGTACATGGGAGCATCTGGTGACCTATTACTCTTAAGGGTTCTACAGGCAGCGTGGTACAACAAGACCATACCAAAGGATTGGGAGATTGCCATCATAACACCAATTTTCAAAAAGGGTGACAATCGACAGTGTGGAAACCATAGAAGCATATCCCTTCTCAGTGTCCCTGGTAAAATCTGCTCTAGAATCCTAGAGCAGAGACTCCGACGCCTAGCTGAGCCACAACTGGATAAGGTCCAGTGCGGATTCCGAGCGAACCGAAGTACTCAAGACCTAATCTTCACACTCAGACAGCTGAGTGAAAAGGCCCTGAGTATAAGAGTGAGATCCATCTTTGTTTCATAGATCTGGAAAAGGCGTTTGACAGGGTCCCCTGGAGCAAACTTTGGGACTGTTTGGCAAGGAAGAACATTCCAGCACCTCTGATTCATGCTATACAGAGCTTCTACAAGTCTTGCAGAAATTATGTGAGGACAGCAAACCATAAGTCTGAAGAGTTCAGGACCACCACTGGTGTAAGACAAGGTGATATCCTGTCACCTTACCTTTTCATACTCCTCATGGACGATGTCATTAAGGCATGTAAGGAGAGAACAAGAAAGTATTCAGTGGGGTACTGGAAGATGAGACAGGTCTGTATTTCAGAGCTGGCATTTGCTGATGATGTTGCCCTGATTGCTAAATCAGAGGCACATCTCCAATCCAACCTGCAAGTCTGGAAGGAAGAGCTGTACAAGAGAGGGATGATCATATGCAGCTCTAAAACAAAATCCATGGTGATATCACGAGAAGAAAGAAGACATCAGATTAAGCTGGGAGAACAGGTCCTGGAGCAGGTAGACCACTTTAAATACCTCGGAGCTATTATAGACCGAAAGGGAGTCATCAAAGAAGAGTTGGCCACTCGAAAAGCAGCAGCTGGGAGACTTTTTCAGGCCATAAATAGAGGATTCCTCAGAAAGAGAGAGGTTGGTAAGAAAACGAAGATGGCTGTATACCGCTCCACCTATGTCCCAGTCTTGACATATGGATGCGAGTCATGGGCAATGACTACAACCCACAAAAGCCAGATCCAAACCTCAGAAATGAGGTATCTGAGGAAGGTTGTTGAAGTAACAAGAAGAGACATGGTCCGCAACCAGACGATACGTCAAGGCCTTAAATCCCACCCCCTGCAGACCCAAGTAGAACAGTCCCAACTAAGATGGTTTGGCCATGTCTGCAGAATGGGAGAAGATCGGCTACCACGACAAGCATGGGAAACAAAGGGCCAGGGATCCAGACCCCCAGGACGACCCAGAGTCCGCTGGGAGGACAACATTAGACAATCTTTGAAGGACCGAGGACTGGAATGGAACCAGGCCAGGAGGAAGACAGCCGATAGGATGGTCTGGCGCTCTCTCTTCCAAACCTCTACACCTCACGGTAGAAGGGGAACGACTAAGTAAGTAAGTAAGTATAAACTTCACTGTCTTTTGTAGTTCATACAGAGGCCCGTATAGTTTTCCTTCCAGTGTTGTTTCTCTGGGCCAGTGAGTTTGCCTCAATATATCATATTCGGGGCAATCTTGAAGTACGTGCTCCGCAGTCTGGGGTGCCTGTCCACATGTACACATGGCTGAATTGCCAATCTTGAATTTTTTATACATGTGGCTGCGGAGGCGGTTGTGTCCTGTTCTGAGGCGGAGAATGACAATTTGTTCTGATCTGTTCATAGCTTGGTAGTCATCCTGTGTTGGTGTTGGTGGCTTTCTGATTGAATTGATCTTTTTTTTCTTCTGATGGTACGTAACTGGTACATCCGGTTGCTGTTCAATATTTTCAAATGAAAATTAATCAAATAGGTTCTCCCCTCTGGTAAGGAAAAGAAAGGACGATCCCAACAGAGGTTAATTAACCCAAAAGATCAAAGGTTAACAATAAGTTATGAAATAGTCAGTATGGGAAAAGAATAGGTTCCTAATGTAAACTATCCCGTGACTAATCAGATTACAGTATTGAGATTTTAAAAAAGAAAGAAGAAACCATATAAGTATATGATGGTAACAAAAGACATAAGTTTCTTTCTCTGTTCATTCAATTCACATACACGCAGTGGCCACTTTCAGATGCACTTACCCCAGTAGTTGTCGCAGGCATTCCAATGAAATACACTAATAAGTAATATACTGTACATATTTAGTGTCAAATTTAAGTTTGCCAAATCCAGCCCCAGACTCATTTCACAGGAGTCGCTAGAGTCGGTGTTAAATTTGTACTGGATACAATAAGTTATTTATGCCTTCAGTTGGTTGGAGTAAGGTTCATGCGTGGTGATCGCCGATGTAGAATAAATAGAACATATACAGTTCCTAGGCTGTTTAGCCTCAGGTGACTGAAACGCTAGGTTTAAGTTACACAAATGTTGCTGACAATATATTGCCACAGTTGGCTGATGAGATATATATATATATAAGTAAATCTGGTAATATTTCTGGCCCAGTTAATATTATAATTCAATGGTTCTATTCTGGTTTCTCTCATGAAAATGAGGAAAATTGGACCGTACAGGTCACAGCATGAAGCTCATCAATATTAAATATTCTTGGATGCTTATAATATTATAAGTTCGTATGATCATAAGTTCATATGGCCATAAGAAAATAAGCCGCTAGTACTCAGGGTTGATCAGCCTATATTTTAGGAAAAGAACATATAAACATTTAACCAAATTATCAATATCATATCTAACACGTGTTAAAAATAGGACCTCTACACCACTCTGTTCTAAATAAGATTTAAACCGCACGTTTCTAGCTTATCCTATCATTCTGTTAACTCGTGATATGAACACTAGTCATTTAAAAAAAATTACATAAAATTGATAGAAGTAAATAATATATGCCGTCAGTAGACAATTATTTAATGTATGTACTAGACAATTTAAAACATCTCTTACTGGAAAAATAGCGAGTAATTAAATTTACTTTACGGCTGGAAAGTTAGCTATAAGCTATTTAATTAGCACAGAAAATCTCAGTGAAATATATATTGAAAACTTTAAACACACTAAATCACTTCAAATCTAGTATATAAATTACCGCAATCAGAAAAATGAAACACTCCACGGAATCTATTAATTTTCACTCTGTACGAGAAATCTTAAGATAACGAGCTAGTGAATTCAGATAGATTTCTGGCAACTGATCATGGCTATCGGAGAGACATGGTATATATTGATATGTTCCGTACTATCGTTCTTTAATGCGAAAGTCACACCACTGCCAGACCCGAACCAATTTGCCGTTCGATTTCTTGAATCAAAGGTAATTTTACCACCTCTTGACTTTCATCATCTCCGCCTTGTCGAAAATCAGCTATGCATATTTCACCTGAAATTTTACAATCCAAGGTCCGTCTCACTGAATATCGTGTGTTCCCCTGATCAAAGAATCTATTACGCCATGCTCCGCGCTTCGCTCTCTGTTTCACATAGGGCTTGATTGCCAGATGGCCCCCGTGTTAATTAAACTGGTGAATCCTTCGTTCATGTAGCAAAAAATATAAACTAGATGGGGAGGGGAAAAAGTGGATGATTACTGCGGCACTATTTCCATCTGTGATATCATCCTATAGATTGCCTACCTTTGTTTAGGTTCATGTTTCTCGCTCTCCAGTGATAATTGCAGCTATCTCAGTTGCTTACAGTTCTTCTTCATGAAGGGGTCTTCTCAACACTTGACCGCAATACTATCCCACACTGACCATTTGAAACACCTGACTTTCTTCAAAATTAATTTGTTCGTTACTCTTTGATGTTCCAACTTCATTATTTAGACTATCTGTTCCATGTGGCAGTCCTACCTTTACCACCCCTTTTACCATCACACTAATCTGCTTTCATCTACTGTCAATCACTGGCAGATGTAGGAAAGGGAGGAGCGATACATCAGAATGATAAGGTATCCCCTCCTCATCTCCTTATTTACGCATATTTTTAGACAATTACAAAAACAACAAAAAACAATTTTGAAAAATGCGACAACTCGATAGTTTTATTGTACAGTAACAGAAAAATACTCATTTTTATAATTTTAAAAAAATTTTATATTTATAACATAATTACGTAAAAGTAAGGTACAACTACAAAGAGACACAATTTGATAAAACTTCATACATATATTATATTATAGCATAACATTTTTTTTCGGATTTGCCGCCCAATATAGAAATTATCCGCCTCTTGTCACAAAATCCTCTGTTCTTTTTGCGGCTCGAGTGAAATCCCCATGTGTAGCCGTCTTTTGTCTCATTGTTGTATGGCGGTTCCCTTTATTGTCTTTCTTTGTCCCGCCACGTAGAATTACTTGAAAACTGCGTTCGTAACCTTTAGGGTATTTACCAGTTGTCCAGTACCAGATGTGTTTAAATTCGTCCGTCGTCCGACCTAATCATTACTTACATTTAAGTCCCAAGTGAGGGGGAATACAGGAGCGGTTGATACAAAATAAAGGTTTTCAAAGTCACAAGAGAGGGACGGTCGCCCTGTCGTCACACCCTTGGATCCGTCAAAGCTGTCAACTGCCTTTGAGCTATCAACATCATCACCAGGATCGTTGCCTTTTGTTTTTTCCTACCTATGGAACATAGGGCCGCCATGGCAGCTGATCCTCAGAAAGCCCACACGTCGCATTCGTGTGCTTGTGCAGCAGTGGTTTTTTTTTATGTTTCTTATGATGACCACTCACAACCGCACGTAAGTCACCACTTACGGCATGCTTGAAGGAGAAGAAGCTCCCTTTTTTCTTTCCCATTGGCAGATACACAGGGCCGCCTTTGCACTATGCAAACACAAAATATGTATTCGCACCCTCAAGTCTCACCGCTTCTAGTTGTAAATCATGCTTAGCGGCCGGTTTCGCTCATTTTCACTACCACATGTACACATACTTTATTGTCGGTCTTCGAAAAAGATTGGTATTATTCTACTTCTGCTTATGTTGAGGAAACAGCGTGGTACATAATGTCCCTTTTCTTTCTCGATGTATAGTTACTGGGTTTGAAATCCGACAGCTGTAAATGGGTACTTGACTCTGTTCTTTAGTTTTGGGAAGGCAAAGGCAGCGAGGAAGGTAACCTGTCATCCCTTATAAATCTAAGACCCAGTGAAGTGAAGACTAACACTTCACTCCCTTACCGCAGTATTTGCTTCGTCTGGCTTTGAGCCGAATCACAGACAGACCACATTTGATTAGCGGTTAATACGTGTTTTCGCTTCATTCTGGCACTATTGATAGAGACCCTATTGAACGTGACGGTCCGTCACTTGACTTCAGCTTGTGAGCCACTCTCCCTATGTTTGCACAAGACGGAAGATAATGAGGTAGTCGCTTCCGGTGTACGTTCTGTATCGAGATTACAGATAAATCTGTCTGGAAACTCAAGATTTGCAGACGATAACATATGGGCAGTATCAGTGCACAACATTTGTTTGTGAAGATAGCACAAGATGCCGGCGGAAGTCTGACGCAACGATATAAAGAGGTCACGCGTGGATATTAAATTTAATATTTTGAAACACGTGAGGGTATTTTAGAATTTGAAACACCCCTACCCACGTAGTGCTGAACGAGATTGGATTGAATTGGTTGATGTTACCGATGGGTTTTCTTTACTGGACTGACATTGACAATGATGTTGTCAGGGCTTTCGGGCTTACAACATGTGGCCGACGTATTTCTTTGTAACGCGAATGTGTTGTTCATCACTTCAAGAACGCTGTGTTGATATAATACTAGAGAGAGTATGTCAGGTGAAAACTCATGAACCCATATATGGTTCTTATCTGAAAGTCTAGGTGCACTGTGGTCTTTCTTCCACCACGATAGTACTCACGACTGCAAAGTTTAGATACTGCTGCAGCAATCTTCAAAGTCTTTTGGCTATCAGATTCTTCTTGCCTCACACGTGCAGATACAATAAGTCTGGGATGGCTCACTGAATATTTGTACATGGAACCCGCATCAATGAAATAATGCACAGTTTGTAGGTTAACCGGCCGATCAATGGACACATTCAGATCGCCACTGATACAGAACAGCGAAGGCATTGATCATGAATCCCTTGCTTCGGATGATAACACTACTAGTTAAATATTTTTCTTCGAGTGGCAACTAACGCTGGTTTCAAATCGTTTTTATCACTACTGTTAGTCTATTCTGCTACAACCAATCGAATTATGTTATGCCCCACTTGTCTTTTTTGAAAATAAATTACACTTTCAAATTGGTAACGTTCCCCCTCCCCTATCGTTTTGTTCAAAACGAAGCAACGCGTTTTAATTTCATTCGACAATATAACTCTACAGGAAATGAGAGCTTGTCTGTGTGTTTTTCACTACCGTCTCCCTATCTAAGTGTTTATACATTCAAACTGCTTTACTAGTGAACGGGGTTGTAAGGGGTTTGTAATGGCTTTGCACCGCTTTTCCAAAATCTGCCAGCAACAAAGTCACACACGCTCGTTAGTAAGCGATGCCTGGAACCACTATCTTCCTCTCCTTCTGTCATTCCTCCGTTTTTTCTCTCACTCTTTCTTGGACGAAACACGCCTTGGCTATCAAAATGTTATATTTAGTTTCAAGGACGGAGTATGACAAAGCTTGTACTATTGAGAGAGAGAGGGTACCATTCACCTTGCGTTACGGCTTTCTCAAAACCTGCGCGACTGAGGGCGATGGCGAAGAAGTTGAGCACAACTCCCCTATTTATCTCTATAATATTTGAATTTATAATCTATAATATTTTATCTATTTGATCGGGGTATCAAGGATCTTACTACACATAGTAAATGACAATCACTACGGTTGTTGACCGACTACACTAACCGCTACCACGTCAAGGTTAGCGGAAGCTCTACGGCAACGTAGTTGTAGGACGCGAAAAACCGCGCCATACCCGTTTAATAATAGTGCACGGTCGTCCGCTAATAATTAAACATACAATTAACCTAGATGCGCTCAAATGCGCGTCTACATAATACTAGACGCACATGTGAGGATCTCAAACATTTAACTTCCCCTCCATGAATATAAAATAACGTAACAGTTGATTTGAGAGGCCGCAATATGCAATGTATCTCATTGAAAAATTAGGCGGAAACACAGCTGGAATTTGAACTGAGGATTGTGAGATATAATGTAGTAAAATCAAAGTCAGTACACACACTGCAGCGCAAACGTCAGACTAGCGACTCCTAAAAGCCAGAAAAATAGGAGACATTGGACTTAGAAATTCTACAACTATAAGTAACAGATCGAGTGTTGGGCAACTTAGGAATTGTAAACCTGCATTTTTAATACAATACTGGAAACTTAGGAATTTGATCACAAATCATAGAGGAATTAAGCAAAAGTTTTCCCAGGCCAGTGATTTCGCATATCACCCGCCATCAGAGAAATTAACTGTAAGCATCTAATACAGAGCGGTGTCCAGTCTAAATCTGTGCAAGGAGATTGTGTATTCCCAAAATTTTGGGGTAAGTGTAAACAATTTATTTACGAATGTAAATTTTACAGGTTTCTTGCTAAGTGGTTATAGATGAGGCTGGCAACCTCAACATATGAAAGCAGTATATGCATGAACCACTACTGCAAGAGCTGGTGATTGATTCTTGCTAGTCGTGCGGAAAAACCTGACAGCAGAGGAGACCCCAGACTCCGGCTGGAGCAGTGATGAGTGATGACTACATCATATGTGCTTCAAGTGTAGCATATCATTTTGTGAGTTTTATGTAACTTTTTAATGTTAATTCAGGCACGAATCATATACTCACTGTATTGACACATGTTACCCGTTAATCCTCAGAGTAATATTGGAGAATTTTAACCATCTTCTCGGAGTTACGTTGTGTGTGCTCGAGAATTAAATTCTTCTGAGAGTTTAACATTGGTGGGCGGACAACGGGAACGTGAGCTTGTTAGAGTGCTCCACACAAATGTTCTTAGCAGAGGGCATTTGTTTTTCTATTTTTCTAAAGTTCGTGGTTACAAGCCATCAGACGATTTGTGGTACTAACGCCGCTAGTGTGAGAGAAAAGCATCCACCATAACCGCATACAGTGAAAGAGAGTGTGGAGAAGGATTTCGTCACTACAGAATTGATGAACCACAGCTGCAGGACTCAGCTAGAGTTAAGTTTCTTGTAAAATAGGCGAAAGCAACGGACTTTTGATAAATCCTCATCTACGTCTCCGTAATGAAAACTTGTATCTAAATTTCACCAATCTTTCCATATTTATTTTAACTGTTAACGACTAATTCATTATTAAAATTGTTACATGTTGTTTTAAAAGTAACAAGCATAGTCGCTCCAGTTTTTTATATGTATGAAAGCAAACTTATGAGCCAGAAGATTGTATATATATATATATATATATATATATATATATATATATATATATAGATATATATATATATTTATATTTATATTTATATTTATATATATATATATATATAGACATATATTTACCTATAAACAGAGCTATTACTTATAAGAGGAATTTCGTTGGATTACACCAACTGGGGGCTTGAACGGGCTAAACCATTGCTTAAATCCTTCACAAAAGGCGACGGACCAGATACAATGCGTTAACAATTGTTCAGCCCAATGCAACATTGTTCGTGACTTCTGGAAATATCTTGTGAAACTACCTTAAGGTAGAAGTGTCATTAACCTTCTATCTACATCTCTGCCAAGAGTAATCTTGCGCGCAGGTAGATACCTTGGAAGCAAATATTAGATACTCTTGAGTTTTGGCCACTGTTGAATCACTGCTGGAAAGCAGGGGACGCAATCCGTGACACCTACTCGGCCTTCTTGTACGACATGCGTGGCAGGCGACAGTTCCCCTAGTGGCCTAGTCTATACTTTCCTAAAAAGTGAGATAAACCCAGACAAATGGACAATTCATTTTTGTTGAAAGCGGCATCTGCAATAAATTAATGACTTTAAAAACTCTTAGATATAATTCAGTTTCAATCAATACCCTTTAACTCCCCAATGAGCATCTTTCTTTGATCCTTAGCCGCCGACCGTCAAAGCAGTCAGTGGCCATCACGCCTGGTGGCGTCTTGTAGGGCAACAACAAATTGATTCAACTTTACTCGGTCAGTGGCCATCCTTCGTACTGTGCCCCAACTCTGCTTCATTCTTTGCATCTCAGCCTCCACAGTCCTCCGCCAAGTTGTTTTTGGTCGGCCTCTCTTTCGTTTTCCTTCAGGGGTCCATAGCATAGCTGTTCTTGTGATGGCATCGGGGTCTCTTCTGAGGACATGGCCAACCCAGCTCCAGCGTCTGCCAGCTATGATGGTGTGCATGTCCTCTTGCTTGCTCCGAGTAAGCAGATCTTGGTTGGTGATGATATTCGGCCAAAAGATTCGGTGAATTTTTCTTAGGCATGTTGTGTGAAAAGATGACAATTTCGACACTTCCTTCTCTGTAACTCTCCAGCATTCCGCACCATAGAGAAGCACAGAAAGCACAACAGCTCTGATATCATCTTAATTTTGTCCTTGTGCTGTACTGAGAGGACTTCCAGATGTTGTTTAGACTAAAAAAGGCTGTTCTTGCATTGTTCATTCTGTTGTTGATGTCTTTGCTTGCTCCGCCGTCTGGTGTTACTATGCATCCTAGGTATGTGAAGGTATCTGTCTGTTCCAGTTGCTGATTCCTTACTGATATGGGCTCAGGGTTGCTCACATTGAGCGTCATGACCTCTGACTTCTTTAGACTGATATTCAAGCCCACCTGCTGACTAAACTTATTAAGTCTATCCGTTTTTCCTGGATGTGTTGATGTGAATGTGCTAGTAGTGCGCCAAGGAGCATATGGCGTCGACAAATCGTATGCCGTCGGCTCAAGTTAATTTCATGTCTTCTTCACATCCCTTGTTCCACTGGTACTTGTCTGGTTCTAGTCATCAGTTCCACATTGGTGACGTTGTCGGCACCACTTCAGTCTCTCTATTCTACGCAGGCACCCATTTATGAAAGTCTGTAGTGTTTTGGTTTTAAAAAAAAACTAATAAAACCAAAAAGCTAAAGAAATTCTTTGACAACAGTTAATTTCATCTATTTAACTAGAATTTCATGGCTAGATTCAGGCATTTTTCTAGCGCACATGACAGGACAATCAGAATTGTATTCACAAGGAACTGCCCCCTAAATAAAAACTTCAGCCGATGCGTATTTGTTTACCCCACACACACAGTAAATCTCTGCCATCTTTCCCGTAGTATCTCGCCGCCATTAAAACCAGATTCATGCAATTAGGTTTCAATTTCCGGCCGATGCTTATCTCCACGGAAATCGTGTGGTGATGGAAATCACTGTCAATTTTCGCAGAACTCAGATGTCAGCTTGACCCCTTAACCTTGCACACAACCGTGCTTTTTTCTTGTCGGTTTTTTAAATTTAAATAAGTGTTATTTCATGACTCAATTGAGGACAGGAAAACAACTGGAAAAGGCGGTCTGGTATCAGAGAAGGTTGGCCTGGTCGTGTTTGAGGGTATAGAAGACTGTTTATGAATTCTACTGGTTTGAATGTTTGTCATAGTGCACATAGTTTGTCATAGTTTCTCATACCTTCCTCTCTCTCATGAAATGGGTGATCTGTCGACAGGTTATTTCTCCCTCTAGAACAGGGCATCTTATCTTTTTTTCTGTTTGTGGCATTGATCCCTTTGATAGTTCCGTGAAGGCTACGGACCACTTCCTTAAAAAAAAAAAAAAAAAATGTTCGTTAGCGCATAATTAAAAGTTTTACAATATTCAATTCTATGTTACCTACACAAACCACCTAAAGTCAATTGGTTAAAAAGCCATCCTCAAGAGGGTTGGCGAAGGACGCGATGTCAAGCTGTTTCTCTTGTGGATCCTGAATTCTTGAAGGACGTGTTCTGCTGATTTTGTTTCCCACATTAATAATTAGCGGACTTTTGTTGTTGTTTTTTTTTTTTTACCGAGCTAGACACACTATATTGTACGGCAAGTTACAGCTGGTTGGGCTGCAATTTGTACACATTCCTTTGACTGTCCCTAGACTGTTGTGCACGTATAATAGTGGGATGTATATACATCAAGAATACATTTACAGATAAAAACTAACAGTTGGCAGACAGACACGCAGCACACAGATTGACAAACAGAGAAGTAGAATGGCATTTTGACAGTGTGTCCAGTCAAGATTCATTCCAGATTCGAGGTGACGGCGCCGTCTAACTAAATGGTCCCTGGCTTGATTTCCCCGATGAGCCTGTCACATCACTTACTTTTTTGTTGTCTTGTTTTCAACTTCGTTCTTTCTTACGAGTGCCCGTCACATAACTATTTATGTGTATTCCATACTGTTCACGAGATGGGGTTTCCCTGTTTACCTCTATAAAGATGGCGGTACAGTTCTGATAGAGAAACTTCACATGATCTTCCAGCAAATGTGGCAGAGTGAAACCATCCCACACGATCTCAAAGATGCGTCAATTATGCATCTATATAAACGTAATCACCAAGACTGTAACAATCATCGAGGCATCTCTCTATTATCAATCGCTGGGAAGATAATCACCAGAATCCTTCTGAATTGCATTACGGCTCATCTTGACAAAGGTCTTCTACCTGAAAGTCAGTGTGGATTCCGGAAAGAACGTGGAACCACCGATATGGTGTTCGCTGCAAGAGAGCTACAAGAAAAATGCCAAGAACAGCACTGTGACCTGTACATCGACTTGATAAAGGCGTTCGACACGGTCAGTAGAGAGGGTCTATGGAAGATCATGGCAAAATACGGCTGCCCAAAGAAATTTATCACAATAGTGCAGCAACTGCATGATGGAATGCAGGCTAGAGTTCAGGAAAACGGTGAGCTATCGGAGCCTTTCCCCGTCTCAAATGGAGTTAAACAAGGCTGTGTACTTGCACCGACTCTGTTCAGTATCATGTTCTCTGCTATGCTGACTGGTGCTTTCAGAGACGCGGACACAGGAAACGACATCAGATATCGTATTAATGGAAAATTGTTTAACCTTAGGAGGCTTCAAGCAAAAACCAAGGTCAAATCACACACCATCAGAGATCTTCTGTTTGCTGACGATTATGCCCTCAATGCTGGCTCAAAGGCTGATCTGCAGCATAGCGTGGATAGATTCTCCGAAACCTGTTCCAACTTTGGGCTTACCATCAACACGGAGAAAACAGAAATCATGTACCAACCAGCTTCTGGCACAATTTCTTCTTCTTCTTCTTCCGTCCTTAGCCACTGACCGTCAAAGCAGTCAGTGGCCATTACGCCTAGTGGCGTCTTAGGGCAACAGCAGATAGGTTTTCTTTGCCATTGTTTCCCATCACGCCTAGTGGCGTCTTTAGGGCAACGGCAAATCAACCCATTTGCTGTTGTTTCCGTAATCAAAGTGACTGGCAAACGGGTGATCAGCCCGTTGTGTGGCACAATTTATACTGAGCCAATCATCAAGGTAAATGGTGAGAAACTGAATGTTGTGAACAGATTCACATATCTTGGTAGCACATTATCCCAGAACATCGTCATTGATGATGAGGTGAACACCAGGA
The DNA here is from genome assembly GCA_024509875.1 of Oreohelix idahoensis. Lineage (NCBI taxonomy): Eukaryota > Metazoa > Mollusca > Gastropoda > Stylommatophora > Oreohelicidae > Oreohelix > Oreohelix idahoensis. The sequence continues at coordinate 191,211 of JAMPIV010013565.1, forward strand.
TCTCCAAAGCCAGCAGCACATTTGGCAGACTATACACCAACGTTTGGCATCGAAGTGGCATTAGTCTACAGACAAAGCTGAAGGTGTACAGAGCTGCGGTGCTTCCAGTGCTGCTTTATGCATATGAAACATGGACTGTATACAGGCGCCACGTAAAGAAGCTAAACCACTTCCATACAGTCTGTCTCAGGAAGGTAATGAACATCAAATGGCAAGACAAGATCCCGGATACCGCCGTTCTTGACAGAGCTGGTATCCCTAGCATCGATATTATTCTGATGCAGTCACAGATTCGCTGGACAGGTCATGTAGTCCGCATGCCAGACCATCGAGTGCCGAAGATACTCTTTTATGGTGAGATGCAGAAGGGTAAACGCTCCCATGGTGGCCAAAAGAAGCGCTTCAAAGACACGTTAAAGACGTCATTAAAAACCTTTGACATAAACCCTGACACATGGGAAGCTGCTGCGCAAGACCGAACCGCTTGGCGCACATCTCTTCGTAAAGGTGCAGCGGCATGCGAATCATCCAGAAGAGCAGCAGCGGAACAGCGGGGACAAGCTAGAAAAGACCGTGTAATAAAACCTTCACATGAAGCAAACATTCCCTGCCCACACTGTCCGAGATCTTTCCAGGCCCGCATCGGGCTCATCAGTCACCTTCGTACCCATAGACTAACCTAACATATTCCTAATAATTGGATGAACAGAGTGGTCTTCATCACCCGTGATGGACGAACAACCAAAACCACCTCTGTGTTTACACATGCGCCACTCTTAACCAGTCAGTACAACTCTGCACTATTCATATTTTTCTACGATTTACTAGGCACGGTATTATGGACTTTGTCCTGTGTTATCTGTCATATATTGGTGAATAGAAATGCAATGGAAGAGATTCCGTCTATAATTAGTCTGGCTCGTTTCCGGGTCCTCTATTCCATAGTTGCTTTAAGTGTCGTAAGAAATTGATCGCCGTCTACAGTGCACTTTTTTGGGGTGCTGAAAAGGCAGTCTGGCGATGCACTGCCGCCACGAGACGTCTGCTCCGTTCGGATAGTCCCTGGTGCGGATTCCCCGGTGAACCTGTCATTTAAGTTATTATTATTATTATTATTATTATTATTATTATTATTATTTAGTGATCTCTTTTCTTTCTTACAAGCCTGCCATATACATATTTATGTTTATTATGTTCAGAATGAATGATATGAAACTCTGTACAGAGCGATACAACAAGAGGCAATCTGATCATCAGAAGCAGTCTCCTCGTCGTATAAAGTGTTTCGGCTCTTCATCTTCTTTACACTCTAATGGAGGGGGGTGCGGGCCCACTTGGGTCATGATTCCCTAGTGTCCACCTCCTGTTGTCTTTGCCGCCTGCGCTACGAATTGAACCCACTTCACCTTTATTGCAACTATCAATTTCAATCTTGGTTTTATCCATGCTGCCAGCTTGAGGTAATTGTGAAAGTAACAGTTCTGTTCTATATAAATTATTGTCCTGAATTCTATAACCTGTTGCGGTTGCTCCACAGCCAACAATGCTCTTCCGCAGTTTCACCGAGCCTCTTAAGTTCCCTTGTTCTTGACTGTCTTTCACACCCAGTTGTTTCATTAGATTATACACTGAGGCATGCCTTAAGGTGGCTAACTGAAATCATTGTGTCAGACTCTCAGTCCATGCTTCGAAAGGTTCAAAATGGTTGGCTACGGCATGAATGGAAAGTTTCATAGAAGCTTCGAATCTACAGGAGCTGGTGTGGATCTACTTTCCTAGCCATGTGGGGGTAACCGGTAATGAGAGTTCTTGTTCTAGAGTCACCGGGAAGAATCAGGTAGCGAAAGACCAAGGAAAATAAATCATAGAGAAGAGAGCTAGAGATGTGAGTATCACTGTCACAGTATATATGTACGACAAAATATTAGGTTGGTCACGCTGTGAGTGGCAACATTGATAGAATAAAAAACCCGTTTGGTCCGTTGGACCTTCAGTTAAGTTTTTGTTTGTAATCGTTGTATGATATCCTATATTGATATTTCTTATTTTTCCTCTAAATTATAAATTTTCTTTTCTGTCTTTCAATCTGATCCTATTTATCGGATAGTCAGATCTTTTGGAGTAGGATAGTCCTGTTTCTTTATTTGCTTCTTGAAGCTTGCCTCTTAGTTTGTTGTTGTTTTTTCTTTCCTTTTGTTCCGTTCCTTTTCTCTACTTTTTGGATAGTTAGTTAGATCAAACCTTTCACTGTATTTGTTAGTATTTGGAAGTATTTGTATTATATGTTTTGATACGTTATAGAATAATTTTACTTATAGGTTATTTAGTTTATTGTGACTGGAGTGATTTGTTAGTGCCTAGTGAGGGAGATAGCTTTCAGCACTTCATTGTTAAGTGTAGTGGTTGTTTAGTCTATTGTGTAATATTATATTCGTGTGTTCAATGGAGGAAGGGTGGTGAGTTTAATTCATTCTTGGCCTACTTGTGGGAAAAGATTGAATTAGACCGATTCTTTATAGGGTGTGGCTGTGTATGTTTAGTGGTGGAGTAAGGCAGACGGTTTTCCTGCGACTGCCCTACTTAACATTCCAAGCCATGTTGGTGTTAGGCGTATTCGTGTAGTTTGTATTTACATTGTCGTGTACATTCAGTAATTCTTTTGTTGTGTTTAAGTGGTGTGTTCTCTTGTTCTATCTTTCTATCTTGTAAATACGTTTACATGTATCCCTCGTTCTCGTTCGTGCGCAATCACGCATTGTATATATTAATCTACCTCTTCTCTTCTTGGTCTATCTTATTCCTCGTGACTGGGATTTTGTTTTCGTAGTGTGGTGTATGTGTTTCTTTCATCGGTGTAGTGCTCATTTTGCCAAGGGAAACACTTGCATAACATAGATTATTAAGATTAGTAATAAGTGAAGTATTATCTGAGTATAGCACCAGTGTGGGTGCCAGTAACAGACTTTGGAGTAAAAGCTGATTTATTGTCAAGGTGGTATAGTGGTGTCAGAGCACCAGAAAGTTTCATCAGTTGTTATTATACAACTGTCGACTATTGTAAGTTTGTTTGAGTGTATCACAGAGACTAAGTGGTCAGAAAGACCAAATTTTCAGAGTGATGAGACAGTAGCCAAGTGGCAAAGTAAAACTATATTTATACTATAAGAGGTAAAGGTTGATGATGTGTATACAGTGAGAGGTGAGGTGATATATACTTACATGCATATATATATATGCATATATTGGAGTAGTGATATCAATATTTACTATTATTACTGCATATTTTGTAAGCAGAGATTCATCTGGTGATATAAGCGAAGTATATACGACTGAGTAGTTGCATAGTAAAGATTGATAGCAAGAGATGATAGTGAGTATTCTGAGTGTACACCATAGACCTACAGGCTTTCATTCAGATTATGAAAGAATGTGGGTACACTGGCACAGAACTAAGTAAATATGCCAAGGCTGAATTTTATTCAGTCGAGAATCAGAATGCCTTAAGAGATGCTCGAGCTGAACAGCTAGAGATAAAAAGGAAAGAATTCGAGTTACAAGAAAAGAAGATGAAAAAAGATAAAGAGTTAAAAGAAAGGAAAAGGAAAGAAGAAAACGATTGGAAACAGAGAGAGTTCGAATTGAAAGAAAAGAAATTGAGAGAAGATAGAGAATTGGAAGAAAAGAGGATAGAGCGAGAATTGCAAAAAAAGTGGATAGAGCGAGAATTGCAAGAAAAGAAGATGAGAGAAGATAGAGTTAGAATTAGAGAAGGAGAGAATGAGAATAGTTCTGGAAGAGAAGATGATGGATAAGGAAATACAATTGAAAAAATTGGAAGTGGGTGCGAGTGGTCAGAACTCGACTCCTGGAGGGGCTCATCGTCCCTTTAGGCTGCGTCTGCCGAATTTTAATGATAAAATTGACAGCTTAGATTTCTTCCTTCAAAGATTCGAGGCCGATTGCGTGGCCTGGAAGGCTGACAGAGATCAGTGGCCATCTCTGCTATCAACGTTGCTAGTGGGGCCTGCGATGGAGACTTTTTATAGCCTCCCGCTAGATGAAAGGTCCGATTACGACAAAGTAAAGGAAAGGTTGCTCCGGAAGTTCTGTCTGACTGCTGACGGCTACCGGGCGCGTTTTAAAAACGCGATGCCAAGCGCAGACCAGGACTTCGAGGACTTTATCTCGAATATCAAACTTCTGCTGAATAGATGGATCGAAATGGAGGGGATAACGAAGGACTATGATGGCTCGATAGACTTGGTGCTACGGGACAAAGTGTTGTCCTCGTGTTCCAGTGAGTTGGTTTCATTTTTTTTGGAACGTCAACCAAAGGACATTGGGTCCATGGCCCAATTGGGGCACCATTATGTCCTTGCCCACCCGGGCAAACCCATTCACAAGTCAGGTCTGCCAGACGACATAGTTACCGGTGTCGGCAAAGTTCAGCGCCATCCTTGGGGAAATCAGTCAGACAAGGCAGTCAGGGGCCAAGAGCAGAAGTATGAGAAGCCCTCCAGTCCCTATCAGCCACGTAGAGGAAATTATGAGAATTTCCGATACCATCGGAATGGTCGGCCGAGTTGGCAGAACCGACAATTTAAAGCAATAGCGACGAAGGAGAGTACAAAACGCGAAAGCAGGTAAACTTCGAAGAGTCACGGGACGACGATCGGTTTTGGTACAAAGCAAAACATCCCAAGCAGAGGAGTGGTTCCTCAGAGAGTCTGTCTTCAGACTCTGATGCGCGGTCGTCGTCGTCTAAAGGTTCTAGCAAGGGTTCACGCGAAGAGTCGAAGAGGGAGCGCTTGTGTACCAATTGTGATGGAAATAATCATTGTGCTGACAGGTGTCCCATCCCGATTGAACACGCGAACTCCGCGTTTGTGTTGGACACAATCAACGATGAGGACTGTGCGTGGTGCCGCCCTCTGTTCTACGCAAACGAGAGGTTAGTGCTTCAATGCGGGCATGCGGCACCATGTCTATCGGCAGTCCATGAGACTGGCAAGGTGATTCTCCATGAAGGCAAGGTGGAGAATAGACCAGTCTGGGTGTTGAGGTACACTGGATGCACCACAATTGGGGTGCGTCGATCGTGCATCGACGACTCCTGCCTTACAGGCAAAACTGTAAAGTGCACCACGTTCGGGGGCATTTGGAGTCTTACCCCCAGGCGAGTATTAATGTGGACACTCCGTTCCTCTCGGGTAGAGTGAATGCTTTCGTCCTTGAGGACCCGATTGCCGATTTAATCGTCAGCAATGTACGTGGAGTGCATAAAGCCAGGGGTGTGGCTGGAGCAGAGGCTCAGCATCACCAAACTCCCAAGGGGATGACCAAAAGGTACATCGTAGACGTGGTTCGAGGCAAGGACCAAATGACATGATTAGGAGCAGTAGGAACTTATACGAGGGTCCGGAAGCTAGTGATCGCACAGTTTGGGTGCGTAACGTTTCCCTGAGTGCTAGTTGGCGCACACTCAGAAGAGTGTTTGATGAGGTCGCGCCGGTTAGATTTGTGGAGGTATTGTCGTTGCGCGACAATACCAAAATGGCACGGGTGACTTTTGCGAATAGGTGGGGTGCGCTTGATGCAGTCAGGTGGAAGCACATGTCGTTGCTTCATAACCATCTGCTGATAGTTCAGCAATAGCTAGGGTTAGGTTTCGGGTTCGTGTTCAGTAAGATGTTTCGGTTGACGCAAACCGAACCTTAGAGTCTGATCCACGCCCCCAGTACCATGTTGATATGAATATGTGGGCTTTGTACACTGGTAGAGATTATGAGATTCCTTGCAATGCTTGTTTATGCTATAATATGTTATGCTTTACAATTTATGTCAGTCGGAAGTTGTTGCCAGCAGAAACTAGATACCCTACGACTGAGAGGGAGTGCCTTGCGATTGTCTGGGCGGTGTCTAAGCTGGCACGATACCTGTTGGGGGCGCATTTTTTCCTCCAAACAGATCACAAACCACTGCTATTTTTGCAGTCGGCTAAATCCACCAGTGCTAAGTTGACACGCTGGGCATTATTGCTGCAGCAATTCAACTTTACTATTTTACCAATTCAGGGTGTACATAACATTGTAGCGGATGTCCTGTCTAGGTTATGAGATAGGTGTGGGACAGGAGCATCCGTAGAGAGTATTTACATTGGTTTATGGAACAAATGTATTATAATCGTTAGAGTTGATGTTTATGAAAATGTATTACGGTATGTGATTTATGTGTCATGATGCCATAAAGGCTATATGGATAAAGTTATACTCAACGTATGGGTAAATCATGTTATAATTAAGGTATATTTGCAGCATGCAGAAAGGATTGTTTATACTATGAGATTATGTCTTATTATTGATGCTTAGATATGAATAACTAATATGTAACATATGTTGTGTTTGATAGACCAGGTTTGGACAGTCGTTGTTATTTTTCACGACTACCAAGTACCTGGGGTGGATTAGTTCATGCTCATATGTACATAGGGTGAACTAAGCGATGAAACAATGGTGTTGGACGACTTTGGCATTCTCTAGGTAGATGAGGAGGTGCCGTCTCGGCATTTTGTTTGTCCATACTGTGGTAAAGTGGGATGTTATAAATATTTATAGGGGACTTAGTGTACTGACTGAGATCAGCTGTGAAGGTATCTGTATCTAATAGGTGTAGTGTTTTACAGATAACCTTACTTGCTACCACATTATGCCTCAGAATTATTCTGGAATATTGTGATGACTACGTTAAATGTCTAGGGTATGTATATGATGAAGTGTAAGTCACAACAACAACAGACAGATAAACAATTTAATTTATTCCACCACACTTGACAACACTGTGACACTCACACACATGTAACATTCTATAAGACTATCTTAAATGAGTCACTGGTAAATTTTCAAATATCAATATGTATTAAGCACTTTCATTAATATATATGTGTCCTGATTCAAATACAAAGTGAACCAGGAATCACAATCAATTTTAATTACAAGTTATATGTACAGAATTTATCAATATGAATCTTGTAGTGACATATTTTATTAATATTATCCTATGTGTGTCAGTTGTGTAGTAGTGTCGTGAGAAATTCTAATCCACATATATAAATTAAAACGTAAATATAAAGCCTAACAAATAAATTTAATAAAAGGAAAGAAGAATGGTAAAGAACAGTGCTGTCACAATGACTGTACTCGAATGCCCCTTGTGTTCTCCTGCGTCTGCAAATTGTAACGTTTCACGTTGATAGTAAAAGCCTTCTGCAACATACACGCGTTTCCCAGACACAATAAAAAGGGTACTCCATTTCTAAGAAAAACCTTGAAATACGCAAGTTGACCTAGATTTAAAATTCCATTCATGTCTTTTTATACACTATGTTACCAAAAACGAAAGACAGATGGACTAAAGGATAGAGAGAAGGGAGAGGCAGAAAGCAGGGACACATGCAACACTAAACACGCGTCGCGCGATACACAATTGCTGCCATCACGCATGTAAGGCCACTAGCACTAAATTTTTTCAAATCGACAGTGATAAAAACACTACCCATACCAGAGTTAGGTTTTAAAATCCTGAAAAACGCTTTTTGGGAAATATGACATTATACTGGTTTACGTTTGAAAACATTACAGTACCCAGACAGCACATCTTCGAAGTAAACAGGAGGTAGAAGAAATTGCATATTTTGAACGCAGCCACTTAGCTCTTTTAAATTTGTATATTTGGGTTCCTTAGGGCTTGCTGACAAAGAATATGTAAAACGTTACGCAAATAGTCTAGGAATTACCAAATTATAGCCAAAATAAAATAGTGGGGGTGCCTGACAGCATGAAATCATTTCTGCTCATAAATTTTTTTTTATAACGTGTTTGAAAAACATTACGTTACGGAAATAGCCTACCATGTTAACTCCTATTTGATTGGAGCGCAATAAATGTAAGGCTAAACACGATTAGTCGGACTATAAATACTATCTTTCGTTGTCAGGGGAAACGTGAGAAGGGTAATATTTTTTTGAAAAGTAGGTAGACATGGCATGATTGGTTAGAGCTGCGAATATACTCAATTCAGAGCGTCTGTTCCTTGCCACATCTTGTAATAAACCTACTAAGAAACAGTGCGTTGAGCACCAGGGCATATTTTTCTAAAAATAAAAGCCTGGGACATCGGCAGATCGGAATTTGTGCCTATTCATTGCCAGTCAACGAAACTGTTTATTATTTCCATTGAATTGTGGGACCGTGGTCTTAAAGTTATTGAGCAGCACCTGGTCAGAGCTTTGCTGAATCCAGAGTCGGACAGCATACTCCTTGGTCCTTATAGCTAACAGTGAGGTGTCTCCAGAACACAGGGGAGCACTCGAGCAGAGGAGTCTTTTCCTGCCGCCATCACGACAGATAAGCTGATGTGGCCAGCGGAGCTCAACATTATGTACCCCATCTTAAACTGACCTTGTAAAATAAAATTAAGAGGGGAAATTAATTGTTTTAATGCCAGGAACTGAGAACATCTCCAATACTAGTTCCAACAGAAACAAACTATTGAAGTCATGATGACAAATACCAACAGAGCTTGAAAAAAAAAAAACCAGTATTACCTCATATTACCACTACACAACTGACACACATAGGATAATATTAATAAAATATGTCACTACAAGATTCATATTGATAAATTCTGTACATATAACTTGTAATTGAAATTGATTGTGATTCCTGGTTCACTTGTATTTGAATCAGGACACATATACATTAATGACAGCACTGAATACATATTGATATTTGAAAATTTATCAGTGACTCATTTAAGATATTCTCATAGAGTGTTATATGTATGTGAGTGTCACAGTGTTGTCAAGTGTGGTGGAATAAATTAAATTGTTTATCTGTCTGTTGTTGTTGGGACTTACACTTCATCATATACATACCCTAGACATTTAACGTAGTCATCACAATATTCCAGAATAATTCTGACTGAGGCATAATGTGGTAGCAAGTAAGGTTATCTATAATACACTACACTTATTAGATATAGATACCTTCACAGCTGACCTCAGTCAGTATACCAGTGCTGCTCAATAACCTTTTGGACCACGTCCATTAAAACCAATTAATGCTGTTCCCTGCCTACTTCATTTGTAATTTATAATCTCATTTACAGATTGAACACATTACATAACAAACACTGAGTTCAGAGCGGTAGGCCAACTGTCAGCTTCATCTGAAATAATTTACACCAGTATATTCCTCCCTAATGGTTACTACGCCTCTGCAATTCCAGCATTAGTTCTTTCTAGTCAATAAGATAGGTGTCAGTGTACTGTTTGACAATGCCATGCAGTTTTACTTTCCTCCGACACCTTCTGTTCAGGTTGGAGCATTATATAGGCTTTGCCTCAGGTTCGCTACTGAACCACACACATATACAGACATAAATTATCAATTTACATTCAATTTTCATTAAAAAGATATTGAATATATCAAGCTTACCACAATTCATGGAAATAATACAGAATTACGTTGACTGGCAATGAATATAGCACAATTTCGATCTGCCGATGTCCCAGGCTTTTATTTAGAAAAATATGCACTGGTGCTCAACGCACTGGTTCTGTAGTAAGTTTATTTGAACATGTGGTGGTGACCTGACGCCTCTGATTGACTATATTCGCGGGTCTAACCAATCGTGCCATGTTTACCCAATCGTTTGAAAAAAAGTACTCCTACTCCCGTTTCCCCTGACAACAAAAGATAGTATTTATAGCCCGACTAAATCGTGTTTTAGCCTTACATTTATTGCGCTCCAATCACATCGGATTTAACATGGAGACCCATTTCCCGTACAATGGTGGTGTGAAAATCTGCCACTGAGCGATTCTGATTCTAGTGTTGTCTGACACCCTCACTATTTTATTTTGGCTATAATTTGGTAATTCCTAGACTATTTGCTTAACGTTTAACATATTCTTTGTCAGCAAGTCCCAAGGAACCCAAATATACAAATTTAAAGGAGCTAAGTGGCTGCGTTCAAAATATGCATTTTCTAGGATAGTCGTGTAGTTGTTTTTTTTATTTTTTATGTTCAGAACCGCCACCTGTCCTGCTGTACTGTCAGACTAATGTCAGGATTTTAGACATAAAACAGTAGAATGTCAGGTTTCCTAATAAGCGTTTTGTGAGTTTTTAAAAACTAACTCTCGTGTGTGTGGAGTGATTTTTTATAACTGTCGATTTGAAGAAAGCTAGTGCTTGTGGCTTTACACGCGTGGTGGTAGTAATTGTATAGCGAGACGCGTGTGGTAGTTAGTGTAGTGTGGGCATGCGTTCCTGCTTCCAGCCTCTCCCTTTCTTTCTATCTTTAGTCCATCCGTCTTTCGTTTTTTTTGGTAACGTAGTGTATAAAATGACATGAATGGAATTTTAAATCTAGGTCAACTTGCGTATCTCAAGGTTTTCCTTAGAAAGGCACTACACGTTTTATCGTAGAAAGCGGGTATTGAAGCAGTAGGCTTTTACTATCAACGTGAAACGTTACAATTTGCAGACGAAGGAGAAAACAAGGGGGATTTCGAGTACAGTCATTGTGACAGCACTGTTCTTACCATTCTTCTTTCCTTTTATTGAATTTATGTGTTAGGCTTTACATTTACCTGATAATTTATATATGTGGATTAGAATTTCTCACGACACATACTTCCCGAAGGGGGGTTGGGCGTGACTCCTTCGGTGGAAGAAAAACTTCGTTTTTCCTTTCTAAAGTGTGGTGTTTGGGGGGGGGGTGGGGGGGGGGGGTGGATGTCCGACAGTATATATTGTACGCGACAAAATATTAGGTTGGTCACGCTTGTGATTGGCATCATTGAATTAGAAATACAAAAAACAACCCCCCCCCAAAAAAACCCGTTTAGGTTCAGTTTGAACCGAAAATGGAAGTGGACGGGGGACGTGACGCAAATTCTGGCGTGCAAAAACAATAGTGCAGTTGACTTTCCTGGCCATCGCCACCGGATAGTGGTCGTGTCTTTTTAGTTCCCCCCTGGGTCCAGAGCGTTTTTGGCTTTGGAAGAGAGGTTTGCCAATTGTTGTTTTCAGAGATATAAGTTGCTTGCCTTTTTCTCTTCATTTCCTTCTTCATGCGAACTTTGGATTGTCGTGATAATGCTAAAGAGAGGTATTGTATTGTACCTAGTGGGGCATTTTCATTAGAAACCGGTTGAGGTTGAGTCATTAATGATTAGAGGTTTGATGCCTGAACTTATCGTACATTAAAGTTTCGCCTGGTGAGCGAAAAAGTAGATCATAGTGATGTCCATTACCGGAAAACTAGTGGGGCCATACCAATGGGTATGATACTTATATATTTACTATATATATCCAAGTTGTTAGTAGTGCAAGCAGTGTTAGCATTTATGGTCCAGAGTAACTTTCATATGTATTCATGAGCTTGGTTTGGGGGGCTTCAAAGTGTGCAGCTGTATCACATTAAACGGGAACTTAAACAACTTACCTTAATGGGTGTTAAAGATAAATAATTGTCAGCAACTGAAAGCTTGGATGGACGTCCACTTAGTGTAACGAGGCCAAGTATGGAAAAAGCGGTTGTGTATTGAAATCCACAGTATAGGTGTTTTTTTTTCTCTGACAATCACTCATAGTGTTTTCGTGGAAGAACATGAAGTGATATGAGACGGGCGTTGGATAGACCACATCATTAGATAAACCTGTTGATAGAAGAAGAAAAGAAGAAAAAGAAAAAATAAGAAGAAGAAAAGAAAAAAAAAAAAACAAAAAAGAAGAAAAAGGAAAGAAAGAGAAAAGAAAGAAGAAAAAAAGAAAGGGAAGAAAAGAAGACATAAGAAAAAAAATGAGAGGAAATGAAAGAAGAAAAAAAGAAAAAAAAAGAAAAGAAGAAGAAGGAAAGAAGAAGAATAGAAGAAGAAGAAGAAGAAGAAGAAAAAGAAGAAGACTTTAAAATGTTAGCACCATTTTGGGATGGCAGAACTACAAACAAAGATTCATCCACCTCTTCCTCATTCCACCCTTCCCCCCTTACACTTACATCCCACACCACACACACAACCGTGTGATGAGATGATGTTACACAATGATGTAAACGATCACCAATGAGGAACTGATTGAAGGAATCCAGACAAATACAGTTAAACTAGAGTGTAATGGTGACACTGGTGCAGGACAACATAACGAGTACATGTTGAGTAAAAGTGTCCGGTGGCATAACAAGTCAATCCTTGTTCATGAATTCCCAGGGTGAGAGAAAAAGAGGGAGACCAACGAAAAAAAAAAATAAACAAACTAGCACTAAAAATGTTGAGCAAAGAATTATTAATAATACAATGAACGGATAATGATGGAAAAACCCTGAATAAATGGCACAGTTCAGACAGGCTTGACCATGTAAGTGATTAAGGGCTGACCTTCTTGGGATACTGAAAGATAATGAAGAAAATAGATTGGGTGTTTTCCATGATCTTGTTATTGTTCATCTGATTCAATATCTATCTTTTGATACCATTTTACTTTCCTCAAATGATCGTTTATTGCTCGGAGACGACTTGATTTCATGTTTTGTATTTATATCACGCTAATGATTTCATTCCAATACCGATATTGACATAACTGCATATCCATTGCGTAAAGTTGCTTTTTTTTTTTAATATTCATTGAATGTGCTTGTGTCTTGCGTTTCTTGGTAATTCTATTTTATTTAAAAAAATTATTTCTTGTGAGATAGCTGTGTCTTAAAGAACGTTTTTTGTCTTAATTTAAAAACACAGCTCTTTTTTTTCCTTTTTCCCTCCTGTCTTTCTTTTATTCCAACTAACATCACCCACTATCCATTGCAATGTTAATTAAATGGAGATCAAAATAAATAAAATCTAAGACAAACACAGAATCTTTAACTCCATGTCAGATCAGTCCTACTTTATTGCTGCGTAAACATGGAGAACTAAAAACAAATATCAACCAAAAACCTACCAGACATTCAAATAAATGGGATTGCTTGCTTAACCCGAAAGATTAAAAAGAGCAACCAGGCGCCAGAACCAACATGTGCCTCCGTGAACATGTGAGAATAAAAGTAGAGATTGCTGGCGATGAAAAGGACACACACAAGATAAACCTGCGAATAGCATTACAAGGCAGTATTATTTTTTCTGAAACCCCATAGTAGAGAAGAGAGCTGACCAAAAAACCGTGAAACCTGTGATGGAAAAGAAAACGGTGAGGAAAACAATTGAAAAGAGACTTGTCGCTGATTGGCCTGCGACATAAGAACTTGTCCACGTGATTTGTTGAGTAGCTCATCATCATCAGCAGCTGCCACCTCCCACAACGAAGATGGTTGCTGTAAAAGGATACACCCATTCTTCTCCAACGTCCCTTCTGTGTCTCTTAGTGTGTCCTTGGTATGGTGCACTCTGTATAGGCATCTTTCCTTGTCCCACGTCTCTTGAAGTTAAATCATTTCCCCACTTACGTCAGCGCTGTCAGTTTTCCCCTATAGCCACGTTTCTTGCCTACATCCTCGTTCCCTTTCTGTTTATTTGTTCCTTCTGCCAGGTGTTTTAGATGTGCCTTTTTATGGGCCAAAGTAATTTTAGCTGCCGGAACTTTGATCTCGGCCTCATTAGTTCTCTTTTCATACCTAGATTTTCTAGGACCTCCTTATTTGTTTTCATCTCTTTCCATGAGATACGCCCCATTCATCTATATATCCACATTTCAAGAGCCTCAATTCTTTCTTCCAAATGCTTATTCATCGTCCATGTTTCTGCACCATACAGAAATGCAGAATATATATAACACTTTATGATTCTCAGTTTTAATTTATGAGATAACTGTTTTAGATGTCAGTTTATGTTTTCATGTTGTTGAATGTAGCTTTTGGCCATTCCTATTCTCTTCTTGATTTCTGTTTCACATCTGCCATCTTCTGTTATTATATGACCAAGATATACGTAGCTCTTGACTTGTTCCAGGATTTCCCATTTACGCTTATCTTTAATGTGGGTTTATCGTCTGTTTTGCTAATTATCATAGTTTTTGTTTTCTCAATATTAATGTCGAGTCCATATTCATGACTTATACTGTTCACTTGCTTCACTAGTTCTTGTAACTCCTGTTCGCTTTCAGCTAACAACACGGTATCATCTGCATATCTAAGGTTGTTTATTGATCTTCCACTGATGTTCAGTCCTGGTATTTCCTGTATCTGTTTGAAAATTTTTTCGGTGTATAAATTAAATAGGCAGGGGGACAGCACACAAGACCTTGTCTGACACCCGTGCTCTTTTTTTATGTCTATGTATGTGTGAATAATTTCCTTCCAGATCTTTACTGTGGCAGTTTGCTCGCCCAATAAAGGTTACTGAGTATTCTTATATCTTTTCCATCAATACCTATGTCTTCGAGGCATTCAATTATTTTCTCATGATGGACTCTGTCAAAAGCCTTCTTATAGTCAATGAAGCAACATGTACATACTTGTTTTTTTGGACCTCTGTATATTTTTTCTGCTAATATTCTTAGGCAAAAAATATTGCTCTCTCTTGTTCCACTGTTTCCGTCTAAAAACCAAACTGTTCTTCTTGGATTTCGCTGTCTACTATCTTACTTTCCTTTTTATTCTTTCCTGTATGCTTTTGAGCATATCTTAAAATTGCATGCATTTCATCATGGCTGATTGTTCTGAATGTACTGAACATTACTGTTTGCATTTAGCGGTTTTTTAGGGTCAATGTTATTATAAAACTGATGTCTTCATGTCCGAGTGGGATATATCCCTGTATTGATATATATCGTTTCCGTTGCATAGATCAGTGATATTGAATCTAACCCAAAACTCTCCAGGGCATCTATCATTTCAATTTTTATGTATCACGTGCCTGCTGATTTTCCTTTTTCTTTTTGTATCATATGTATGGCATTCTCTACTTTCTATTCATGAATGTTTGGACCTTCAATAGAATCTGGTGATTGGTTTTTTACCCCTACTGTTGTCCTCGCATAGGTTCTTTTACGTAATCTGCCCATCTGTTTTGATATGTCTTTTCTCATCAAGTAATATTACAGCCCATTTTGGGAGCTAAAGGTATGTAATGATTAATGATGTACCTCACCACCTCTAATGACCGACTCTGCATATTTATTTATTTTACATGTAACTGTCTAAGGAACGGCCCCGTCTCTCCCCGTGCCCGCCGACCCCAAACGCAATACATAAAACTTTTTTTCGCAATCTGGAAAATTGTCTAAAAGTAAAGTCGAACGCTTCTAGTCTACCTTTGCACTAAACTTCAAGAAGAAAATATAGACGCGGCGCTTATTTTTCGGTACCAAAATTTTGCAAGTAAATTTTAAAAAATAATAAAATAGAAAAACAAATAATAAAGTGTAAAAAAGTACATACTTTTTAATTGTTGTTATTATTATTAATAAATTTTTTTTTTTTTTTTTGGGTCTTTTGATAGTTTTCTCTTTGACAGAGGATAAATTACATCCTTAGGAAAAAAAAGCCAACAATTTTTTTATTCCCCTTTGACACTGATGAGAATAAATTACATTCCTTGAAAAAAAAACCCACATAATATTTTTCAAAACTTTACAAACAATGGTTAAAATAACTTCATTCAGAATCAATTCTGAATGAATTAACAAAATAGTTCTCCAGTCTTCTAAATGTGCAGTAGATGCTGAAAAGTTAAGACGTTTGCTTTAGTTCTTTCCCCGTCATTATTTCGACGGGTACATTTACTAGTCATTTAGGATTTGTCAAAGCGTAAAGTTCATTACAAATGAAAGAGAAATCCTTGGTTCCTATATCTTGTCTCTGGACACGTGGTATGCTAATTAGATATAAAGAAAATATAGATTTGTATGTGCAGCTCAGGGCATGCGGGAAAGTACCTCACGCCTTCTGTGTACCGTCCTTAGCGGTTCATAATTTCTTATATCGTTGGTCATGATTTTACATCATGTCTACTGTTCAATCTCTAGGTCAGGATTTCTTACCTCTCTTTTGCTATTGACACCTTTAATTGTCTAGGAAAGACCCACGGACATCCCTTTGAATGTCCGGTAATGGCTAAGAACCCCTTTAGTGAAGTCCGGTAATGTGCTTATGAACCCCTTAGATTGTCCGTAAAAGAGGGCTTACGAATTAATTCCCTTCTTAGAATCAAATCTTACATTGATGCGTAATTAATATTGAGTTCACAAATATTTACATATTTTTTTTCCAAGGAAAAAATCGTTAAGCCATTTGCATGTAGTAATAATGAAATTACAAAAACGTTTCTGTACAAAAGAATATATTCTCTTGAAAATGCAATAAAATTTTATGATAAGATTTCCAAGTAAACATATTGGTGAAAATAAAATTCCAACCCACACAAGGTCCCGCTACTCAACCCGCGCTCCAAACTTCATAAAATAAGGAAAGCTGAGAGGTATCTGATTAAAGTAACAAGACGAGAAAATGATCCGCAACCATTATACGTCATGACTAAAAAAACCCCCCCAACACAACACACCCCAACAGACTAAGTAGAACAATCCCCTACTCTACGAAGGTTTGGCCCATGTCAGCAGAATGGGGAGAAGATTCGGCCTACCGACTGACAAAGGCATGGGGAAACAAATGACCAGGTGATCCAGTAACTCCAGAACGACCCAGGTCCGCGGGGAGGTAAACAACATCTAGACCAGATGCGGGGGGGAGATGGGGGGGGGGGGGGGGGATGGGGGAAAGGGACCGAGGACTTAGAATGGAAACCAGGTCAGGAAGTAAAGACACAGCTGAATAGGATAGTCCCCCCTGGGCGCTCCTCGGTCTTCAAAAAACTCTACAAAAAAAAATAACGTAAAAAGGAACTACAAGAATTTTTTTTTTCATTTAATAAAAAAAATAAATAAAAAAATAAATTTATGGTTTTGTACCACGGAAAACCCCCAAGAAGTTTATTCAATCGATCCCTAAAGGGACCAGTGAACCACAGAGCTTAAGAAGCCCTGCTCTCCCTCTATTGCACTTAGGTTCAATCAAACGCTTTCCCCTGCACGCTGTAAAATAATTCAATACACCACATATAGGTATCTGCATCATCTCGTACAAAGCGATTTAATATTATGATGTGCATGTGTTGCTGGCAACTTCATCAATGAATAACACATTGCCTACAATAAACCACCACCCACCACTACTTGATGCCAACAGTCTTCCTGTAAGGGGGGATCACTACCCCTGTATGCCCCATAAGAAAGTAAGCAAAGGAAAAGATGATCACACATCAGGCGGTTGACTTAATTATTTTCTTATTATTTTTCGGGGGACATTAAGAGCATCAATCTGATCATTTAGTTATCTCAAAAGCGGTGAAATTGTTGACTAATCAGTCCATACATTGTTGTTTTTTTTCGAAGTGTATTTTTGATTTTTTTGTTTTTTTTTATGTAGCCACAGCCAGGAGTTTCCCCAGACTGTGGGAATAACTAAAAGTGAAATCGTCTCGTGGAGCATGAGAGAATGCTATATTTCATAGGTAGTCCCAAGGGCAATAATTTGAACGTAGGGTAGTGAAGTGTTAGAGATTCACTATATTAGGTCCAGAAATCAAGATGTGAGAGTGACGCGGTTCCCTTGCTTTCGCTGTGTCTTTCTTTCTTCGCTGCGTTTTTCTTGATTTTTTTTAGCCTCTCTTTCCCGGACCTCACGAATAAAGTTCAGGTACATATTACACAAGCCTTGGGTTGGAGGACAGGAGCGTGACGCCAATACCCGTGTTTGAACCATCACGTTTAATTAACCGCGAGAGGGCCGGCACTCAAACCAACTCTGCCCAATCGGAACGCTCGTTCATCTCTAAAAAAAAACCGTAAAAAAAAAGCAAAACTATCAGCCAAAAAGTAAATGTTTAAATTTCATAAAACTAATTTGGTTATTTGAATGTGTATACATGTCTTATTTCAAGCTTCAGTGATGTTAAACATGATGTTGGTTATAGCATCTTTATTGTGTTGCGTGCTGTTTGATTCTTATTTAAATTTTTTTAAACGAATTCCTAATATCTATTTTGTTAAAATTATTTTAATGTGTATTTGCATATTGTTTCAAAGCTGCGCTTATATTAAACATGAGGGGTACAGCATCTTTGCTGTACTGTGTGCCTTTTGATTCTTATGAGTGGTTCTAAAAAACATTCTCTTGACGTGAGTATCAAAGTGTCAAACACGTGACATTGTATTCCTAGGCATTTTCGTGTTACATGATAAAGCTGATGGTTAGGTTTTGTTTTCAGAAGTGTGGTGTGGAATTATTACCGAGTTTTTATAACTGAACTGCCGATATTTTAAATATTCATTTAAATCACTTACGATGGGCTAAAACTTTCTGAATTAATGCAAGCAATCACTGACTTAACTCATAGGGATTGGTGAATCACTGAGTAGTCTCACCCCTCAGACGACACAAATTTCACTCACATCTCCACTCTCAGTCACACTTAATTCTCAACACTCACTACAAGCTACGCTTTCCTTGTAAATTTTACACTTATTTAAAAAATTAGAAAATACAAACCCCACCACAAAAAATTTATAGAATGCGAGATGTGATACCTCTAAAATATTTTCCTATATCCTAATCTATATACACATTTGGAATTGTCGCTGGTGCTTCGAGTTCGTGCAATAATTTTTATTATCCTCCTATGCTAATTATTTGACGCGTCTGAGATCGCGCCACTGCATGGAGTTGTCCCGTAGCGCAATGAAGTTTTCTCTACAGCCAAACCAAACCCAATACCCTCATCTTGAATCACAGGTACTGACATGCTCTCTGTCTACTCAGCCTGTTAAACTTCGGATAACGCTGACTCCCATGAGTTTAAGGGAAGGAAAAAGGCACGCGAGTAAGGTCTGAGTTTCCCATGACAGGTGTCCCCATACTCATCTTACTCATTTACTCACCATCCCCACCGCCATCCCTAGCCTCCCTGCCTCACCCATACCTCGTCGTCCGTCCCAACAAGGCCTCTAATCTCTGCCTTCGTAACACTCTCCCACAAACAGCTACCTGCCCCTCCTTCACACGCCAACTCTCTGGTCCCCCCTTCCAGTCTTGCACGCGGGACTCTAGTACATAACATTTTATGAATACTCTTTCAAAACACATCTTTTCATCTTTTATTTCACAGTTTCTTTCATTTCTTTTACGTTCACTAGTTCACATGTCCTGCTGGCTGGCTCACTCACTATCACAATCACTATCACTGGTTTTTACTTACCTGATTGCTAGAGTTAAATCTTACTATAACATTAGTTATAAACCAGCTGACTATAATCCCGTGCACAGAGCCAAGATGTATCCACCCCAGGTCATGCCAACGCAGCCATCGAACAATGTCGTTGAACCTTTGGCATAATTGATTTGTCTGTCTCTCAATTCTTATAACCACCTATTACGAATATGTTCATTCAGCTAACAACAATAGTATACACCCACATTCTGCGAGACATAAAACGATATAAGAACCCTGTATAGTTCCCGGTTTGCAATGGGAGTGATAATATTAGGGACAAACATAAAGGTATGTTATCAGACGTTCGTACGAAATAAAAAAAAGTAGAAAACTAGACAACACGAGACGTGAGTGGCATACCCAGGACAAGAACCCCAGACCTTCCGTGCGACAAACCCCGCCTAAGCTAAATGCAAAGCGAATCACACTACCCTCCCCCTGTATGCCATCCTAGCATCCCACACCAAAAATGATGCTCTTCGCGGATGACGGTTCATTAGTGCGACCCGCATGGAGTGGCAAAGGCAACTTCATTATGTACAACAAATTGGAACAGAAAACCCAACATTGCAAAAGCATATTAAAGCTTGTGTAAGCTTCCTGGAACGGGACAGCAGAATTTGGTGGCTCCAAGCAATTAAGGATGCATATGAGTATGATATTATGGTGTAGAAGAAGCTAGATGATGATGACACTGATGCCGATTGATGATGATTATCAGATAATGATGATAAAAATCGTTAAAATGAAATGATGAATAAATATGGGTGAAGATAATGAAGATAATCATAGCGAATATGATAATAATGATGATGATAATAATTACTGATGATGATCATAAATGAAATGAGGATAGTGATTTATGGAGATAATGATGATGTCCAATGATGCCCATAAATGGAAGATAATGATGGATTAATAATGATGAAGATAGATGATTATGGTTATGATCCTAAACGATGATGATAATTAGGATAATGATGAAAATAATGATAAATAATGATTATGATGATAATGTTATGATTATAGTGATGATGAAAAAATGTTTTTAATAGATGCCTAATGATGATAATGATTGTGCTGACAAAGAATGGATAATTAATGATAATGATGATAAGTGGGTGATAATAACTTATGATAATAATAGCGATGATGATAATGACGATGATAATGATTATGGTGATTATCCACAATGAAGAATGATGATATATGATATAGATGAAGATTATGATTATATAAAATGTAAAATAATGATAATAAGAATATGATATGAAGATGAGTGATCAATGTGATGATAATCGAAGATAAAGAATAAGACTGATGATAATATGATAATGATTATGATGATGATGGTTTTTTTTTTCCGTTTCAGTAAGCATGAGGGTAACATGGTAACCATGCAAAATGAATGTCGCAGACAGCAGTCATCAACATCATCCTCAGTACTGCATTTTCCTTTGTGCAGCTAACGGCGCATGGAGCCAACAACCCTGTAGTGAATCCCCTTGACCGCAAGCTCATATGCTCTTGCAGCGCGATGGTTTCTGTTTTAACATGGTGAGGTAGGCCAGCCCCATGGGGAACCAACCTCATATTCGTCTTCGGTCGTCTGAACGGCAGCACACACGAACAGCCAAGGCGCCTGACCCCCCCCCGGGGAAATGTAGTGCATTTCAGTTCTAGTTCTGTTTCTTCTTCTTTGTATTATTCAGAGATGCCCCCTGAAAATATATGTGCGCACAGGTAGTAGTTTTTATTATAATGTAAAGAATAAAGAGGAAAATATGCACAGTTTAGTAGTGATCATAGAAGAAAGAATCAAGTGTGGGGAAAGAAGGGAAGCACAGATAGTAGAGTATCTTAGTTGTAACGAATAAATGTGACAAATATCCACAAGTATATGTATCATCGTGTAAGAATAAGAATGTGACAAATATAGCACAAGTAGTATGAATCATCGTGTAAGAAAATTGTGACACAGATAATCCTCCAGTAGTACAGTGAAGTCATCGTGAAAGAATAATGTGAAACATACCACCAACGAAAGAGTTAGTATGTATCACATCGAGTAAGAATAATGGGAGACAAATATGCACAAGTAGAAGTGTATCATCGTGTAAGAATAATGGTAAACATAACCACAAGTATTATTGTATCAAATAGTGTATAGAATCATGTAGAAAACATCTCCACAAGTAGTATGTATCATCGTGGTACAGGAATAATGTGAAACATAAATCCACAAGTAGTAGTGTATCATCGTGTAAGAATAATGTTACAAAATATGCACAAGAAGTAGTGTAAACAACGTGGACCGCATAATTGAGAAACCATAATCCACAAGTAGTAGTGATCCATAGAGTAAGAAATATAATGTAGAAACATATCCACACGTAGTAGTGTATCATACGTGTAAAATAATGTGAAACAAATCCACAAGTATAGTGTAACAAAGTGTTAGAAGAATAATGTGAAACATATCCACACGTAGTAGTGATATCATCGAGTAAGAAAAATGTGACCAATATGCACAAGTAGTATGTATCCATATTTGTAAGGAATAAAAAAGTGAAAAAATATGATACAGAATCGTGTATAGAAATACTAAAAACTAAAAGTGGAATAAAGAGAAGGGAACAGAAATCATTTAATAAATGCTGATTAAAGAGCAAGTCAGAAACAAAAAGTTTGTAAATAAATGACGACACCAATGAATTATACACATCCTACTAGTAAATTACTTAATCCTAATGAAAATAGGTGGGAGCCGCGGATGCTAGAGGTTAGTCACTGGCTTTCCCAAGCACGGTGGGTCCATGGTTCAATCCCCAGTTGAGGAGGGATTTTTTAGACCGCAAAACGGCTCCGAGGTCCCCTACCCAGGCCTCATGAAAATGGTACCCCAGAGACTAAAACAACTCTGGGAAGGTTAAGGGAGGGGCCGGCGTTAATGCTGACCACATCACCCCCCCTAGTGTCCAATGGACCAAAAGGAAAATATGGGCCAAAACCCAACCATATTCCCCAATATGCCTCAAAGGTGTCCTTTTCCTTCCAATAAATAGGTAACGAGGCTTGTAATTTCAGGCAGGATACGTGCGTTCACGCGCTCCACAAAAGACGGGAACCCATCAGCAACACACTGGCAAACCGGGTGGGTGTACACATATTGCGAAAGCAGAATTAAAGTGTATCTTCTCACTAGCATTAACAACAACAAAGCGAAGGAGAGGGGGGGGGGGAGGGGGGGGTGGGGTGGGGGG